>JAZGTI010014501.1:0-12051 GCA_036877585.1 Botia kubotai
TTTTGTCTTTAGTTGTTAGTTATTTTACTCTTTATCATTTATTTGGAGTGTGTTCACTAGCATGAATGATTATCAAGCCGGTTGAGGAAGCTTTGATGCGCCTCACACCCTCTCCAGCCACTCCAGCAATGCCAGGTCAGGGTGTGTTTGCTCACTGCTGGTAATGATGTGAGTGAAGCCTAATGTCCTCCGGTCAGGAGCCATAGCCGGGTTGGTCGGCCTGCCTGGTAGGGAGCAGCGTCGAGCCGCAGAAAGCAGTTTCCGTGGCTGGGTGCTGGTGGAGCACGAGGGCCGAAGGCTGCCTAAGTGGGTACTATTCAAGCTGTTGCCCATTTGATTTGGACTACCACAGACCGTTCGAGCGCAGAGTTTGCAGCACCCCGCGGTGCTCCGTGATCCCACGCCAGAAATGACCAAATGCTACCGTTCCTAAAATGTGCGCAAATTGGAGTTAGCCGTTTGGCTTCATAAGCACTCAACAGTACACAAGGACACTTGCCACCGTTTGTATGTTAATATATGTGAGGGAGAAACTTTCAGAAGTAAAAAAGTACAGGTTGCACTGTGGGGAAATAAGGCAATTGGACAGAAGGCGTTAATCTAGGGTACTTCAGTTCTATCATTCATTCTGGTTTTGTGGTATTACAACATTTAGGATGTACTATACTGATGTCTCATAAGCTTGAATTTCAAAACTGAAATTCTTATTTAAAAGACTGAAAGTAGTCTAATACAAGAAGTACCGTGAACAGCATAAAAAAAACCTCTCATGCTCAAAACAAACCTCTGATTTTTTTATTGCTCTCATTCAACTGCGTCAACCTTTGTCAACTGCAATTCTTTTTCCATTGACGTGCGTGCTCGCCCAATCCCTCCGCTGCACGCCCGCGCTACCTACATACCCTGTATTTGCTCTACATCCAAACCGTGTCTATTACCCTGCCTGTCAGCCACTCTATCGCTCGCCCTGTACCCCCCCACACACCCTCCATTTATACCCCCTCCTCCATCACTGCTCCCTCCCACCCTTTTTCCTTTAACTAAACTGGCGCTGGCTCCCTCCATCTGGTCCCCTTTCCTTCAGCAGCCCCGCACCTGTTCACACCTCCTCTCCTGTTGGACTGCATTGAACATTTCCTCCGATGCCAGGGCTATTCTGGCACTCGCAACCTCTCTGTCATTCAATCCATCTGTCAGAAGTGAACTTTGTTTACCGCCAGCTTCTGCTTTTCTTCTTCAAGAAGAGCGAAACCCCCTCAAGGTCAGAGGCAAAACGAATTGCAGACGCCACCAATTTACAAACAACCCCCTCCCTTCCTAAAAGAAACCCCTATCAACACATCAACTAATCACGATAATCATTTTTTTCTTATGTATCCTTAGAGAATCTGTTGTGGTTTCGAAACGCTCGCAGAGGAAGCCGAGATGTGTTCACATATGCCGAATACATACCCACGTAGTCTGACTAGGTCAAGCAATTGCAGACTTCAGATGTGTTTATAATAAGGACCAAGAGTTTCCTTGTGACAACAGAAATACAGTATAAATGCTTGGTTTTTGAGTGTTAATAAAATGCTTTGCGGCTTCATGAGAAACACCAATTGAAGGGGTAGTTCACCCAATTATGAAGAATCTGTCATCATTTACTCACACTTATGTCATTCCAAGCCTTTATGACCTTTCTGTGTGACTCTGTTGCAGACATCTTGAAATATTTTTTGTCTGAAAAAATACTTTAATTTAAAAAGTGAAAGCACTTAAGCATGTAATTGTGATCACATTTTATCATACTAATCTGTAAGGTCATGTAAAACCTGATAACCAATTTCCCAGAGTGCACATTGATCACTGCACCTAGTTTAGAGTATAAAGGATGTAATGTGTTTTACACTAAGACCAAAAAACTGATTTCAGACAGCCAAAACAGGCATTAAATAGAATGGAAATAAAATACAAAATATATAAGTTGAAGTAGAGTTGTGACCGAAACAACTTCTGTGGATCTCAAAAGTAGTTATTTATAGTAGAATATCCAATCTGCTTTTTTCCTAAATATTTAAAGTGAATGATGACCATGTCTGTCAAGCAAAACTTAACATTAAGTCTGTTCCTCACACATAGCTATGGCTATAAGAATGTCTTGGAATATAGAGTTGTATTAAGTACATTTATTGTGTTCTTCTTGGATCCTGACAGCTGATGGTCCACCATCCACTTTAATTGTGTGAAAGACAAAATATTCTGCTAAACATCCCCCTTAATATGTTCCAAATATGAAACATATTAATACAAATTTGGAATATGAAGTAAATACATTACAGTAAATACAGTAATATGTGAGTAAATACAGAAAAGACAGCATTTTTATTTTTGGATGAAGTATACCTTTAAGACTTCATAATGTGATCTAAATGTATACAAGCGTATATAATAGGCTCATGCGACATGCACTCTGCATTAAAAAGAGGACAAACCTGGACAGAAATAAAAGCATAATCATGAGAGAGCAAGAGAGAGTGAGAGAATGAGAAAAGACAGAGCGCTATCCCTGGGTGCAACAGCCTGTGACAGAGCTGTTGAGGCTCGCGCTCTGGGTGCATGACGCACTGCCACAGCTCCGGCTGACCTGCAGGGGCTCATGCCAGCCCCCCTGCCTGCGTCACCTCACACAGGAGGCCCAGCTAAACCGCACTGCCTTCATCATCCTTCCATCACACACCAAACATGCTCTCCAAAAGCCCAACGTGCCCACGCTCAGAATCCAAACCCGCCACAAAAAGCGCATGGCCATTGAGGAGCATAACAAACAACGCTTTTAACCCGATGGGGCATCGGGCTGGCGGGTCTTAGGGTTGTGCCCAACTCTTCTGCTCGCGTATAATAACAGGTTTTTGTACGAGAACGCCCGCTTTGTGATGGACTCCTTATGCCATCTGGAGACTGGAGGAGATAAGGAGGGAGGCCAGGGGGAAAAAAAAGAAGAGGGAGGAAGAGATAGCTGTCCTACATGATGACACATACTTTTAGATACAGCTTGTTTAAGCATATGAATATAAATAATATTATTAATATACTTCCTTGCTGCATTCCTCATCTGTCTTTACGTCATTATAGATGAATGCATCTGGGGTGCTGTGCATGCATGACATTGAGGTAATGAGAGGTGATGACGTGTGCTTTCAGAGACATTGTGTGGAAAATTATTGGTTATTTTAAGAAATGCACAGGATGAGCATCCAATGTCATTGTTTTCTGCAACAGTGTGGCTCTGTAACCATTGTGCTAGTGTTTTTATATGAAATATAAAATATAAACACTCAATAGGCTTCATATACAGTCATTATATTTCTATAATTACATTGCCTAATGGCAGGTTACTTTTCAGTTTAACTTCTAATAGATGTAAACTTCAGGAGAGTGCAGGGAGAACTGATTATCATTTTAATGTGTTAGACTACTCAAGTAAAAAATAACTCGGAATGACCATCTCTAATTAAACGACTGATAATGCATTCGGATCTAACAAGTGTGCTACTAAATGTAGAGGTGTATAAAAAGAAAGACAGAAAAATTCATGCATTCTGGGTAAACAAAGCAAAGAAGCTCAATTAACCTGCAAACGAGACCTACATTGATCATCTCTGATAGAGCATATACTAAAATACACCTCCAGAAACGTAGGCACATTTAGGTACCATTAATCAGAAATCAGGACTCTTGCCCCACCTATTGCTAATATGGAACCTAAAGTCTATTATTGAAATTGACCGAGAGAAAGTGTCATGGAGAAACTCTGAAAAGAAGAAAGAGAAGGAGAACAACCCAGCTTCCAGAAACAGTAAGTAGGGCACTTTCTCTGGGCAGAGTTGGCCCAAGTGAGAACAGTTGCACCCGACAGATTTGCTCCCACTTTGCCTGAGGACCGGCAACATTCTGTCCTGTACCATCATGCCTGACACATAGCTGGGCCACGACACTGGAGCAATTCTCCTCAAGATCCAATGACATATAGTTTTAAAAGTGTGAGTTTATAAAATGTACAACATGTACAACATAATGCAATTTATTTCTATTTTCAGATCAAAAGAGACATACATCACCTGCCTACTGACGATTTTTTATCTAATTTACAACCATAGTCATCTTTACTGTCAGTAAATATCTCTAAAGACAAGTATGTGCCAGGTTTACCATATTGCAAAATATGCAAAATACAAAATGCTTCAAACATATTTGGCTAACACTGTTAGATTATCTACAGAGGCAATATTCAAGTGTGTGAGTGTTCTCTTGTGTACACTACATTGTCCTAATAGGGGCCTGTAGATAAATGACACATATGTAACTGCCTTGAACTTGGTTACACTGTTAAATAATACAGCAAATTGCTGGCAATGAGTTAAGGGCTTGCTTGGTTGAGGGGCGAAGCCTCTAGCATTGCATCTGGTCTTATAGGCCAGTGGAGGAACATAATGGATGGATAGGGGAATCACTGTGAATCAATGCAAACATTACACAAACAAATTCATTTTACATATACATTAAACATACAATAAATTGTTAGTGTTTCCTCTATTTCTGTATAAAATTTTTTTTTTTTACTTTATTACAAATTTTATTATAGAATAGTTCTTTAGATATATGTTCAACTGATGTGATGAAAACTATGTAAGGGAAGTTGTTATGCCACGGTAAAGATCTTCAAGGTGTGTGTATACAAAATGGGAAAAACACCAGAGATGTCCAGAGCAACACGCAATACATGTACACTTAAGAAAACTGTATCTACCTGACATTAATTTATTAACCAATTAAACTGGTTACATCGCTATTCTGTGTGACCGGGGTCAAGTAAGTGTAACACACGCAATGTCATCTCTTCTGAGATGCTGAGAATAACAGAAGATAAAAGCTTTCGTCTTGCCCTCTGCCGTGTGAAGTGGAGGAGGAGCCGGAGGCCAGCAGCCCTGTCGGCGAGGCGTGAAGACGTGGCARGGTCTCAACCCAGGCCAACGGGCACACCACTGTCAACATCATGACACTCACTGGGCGGCTCGCCGGCACTCTCCCGCCTGGCCGGCAGCGGTCCCAGCTGCCCCATCCGTTACTGTCTGATTAGTTCTGCTAAGCAGCCCCTCCCCTCCATGCCCCATCGCCATCTGCTCCCCCAACAAGATGGCTGCCGCCCAGCATCGTGCACAGCGCCCCGCTACCTGCCAGTGCCCGAGCCCACACTCACCCCAAAGCGCTAACACGGCTTCTTGTGGCTGGCGTTAGCCCATGTTTCGTTTGCTACTAGTTGTGACAAGGGGCACGGGCTACGCTCTTTTATTTGCTGTCGGATGGTACATGCGCTTCCCGCCGACTTGGTTTGCAGCAGTTTGGTTGCGTGGCAGACTTCGTTCACCACGGCAGCCTCCCTCTGGCGTGGGGCTGCATCTGCTCACTCTTTTATTCATTTTCTGATTCTCCACCTTTCAGGGGATTGTCATCCTCTATGCACTCACGCGCGGCTGAGGGAAAGCAGAGAGGCGTGCAAAGTTTAATGGAATTCTGGGATGGGATGAACAACTTTTTTAATGTCAACACCACAGTTGGTCTGACAGTTCTTGTCAGGCACTTTGTACAAGAACTTGGAGAGGACAAATCAATGACAAAACCAGACAACCAAACAACAAGAAATACAATTTTATAATGTTAATTGGGCCTGTACATAAATTGGTTACTCAATAACTGCAATATGCTGGAGTATTTGCATGCTGGTTTTGTTGGTTTGTGCATAAACGCTACTGTCTTTTTTTATTACACTGTGTACAATGTGTTGGTGGTACTAAAAGAAAATCTGCAGGCCATTCACATTGGAGGACATGTCCAGTCTTTATCTGCTCTAACATGTTTAACATGTTCATACTGGACTCTCCAGCCACAGGACAGATGACAATATAAGCCAGAATCACTTGCAGCTCACAATGAAGCATCAAAATAAAGCCTCAGTGATATGGTCAAACAAGCACCATCAAGCCTTTCAGTAATATGAGACCATCAGGAATCAAACTATTGTCTCTATGTCTGAGAGACTTTTTCTCCAATAATTCCACTTCATAAACAAAAATAAGCCAGATAGAGACAGGGCTGATCAGTTCATATCCCCTAAAACTTCAAGCAGGCTTTTTCTTATAAATCTTTTGCGCTGATCAGCCCATCAGTCTCCAATATGGTGGATGAAACGTTGAGTGTGAGGCTTTACTGTGCACAGAAGATCAGGTTCTCTGTTAAGCTCTTGACAGAGCAGTTGTGAATATTTCTTACATTTTATATCCATACTTATGCCTGAAGGTTCTCCTTTACAAATTGTGACACGGTTCTTGTTGGATCAAAACCTCAGGCTCCGCTGCCAGCATCTGCGTTTGCTTGAGCCTTTATTAAAATGGATGCTAAATTTCATGTTGCTGAAGAAGAGAGGGAATTTGGAACAAACTGTGCCAAACCACACTGAACTCCAGCAAACGCAGAAAAGGCAAAGGGGAAAATCTTTTGGGCTGGTAAATCGACATGACAAAACTACATAACTTTTTTTTAAATCGTTGCACATTTTGCACATTCTTTATTTCCACACCCTGTGGGGTCTGCTGAATATTGGGTGGGAGGGTGGGTGCAAGTGAAAAAAGGGTGGGGGAGGGATGACAAAAAGCACGAGCAAACGAAAGCAAACAAACAAACCGAATGAAGCCTGGGCTCAAAGCCGTCAGAAGGCAGAGAACAGAGCGGCAGGATTATGATAGATCCTCTGCTGCCCAGCGCACAGCTGGCTGATGATCCAATACTGGAGCCGCCGGCCCTACCCAGCATGTGCACGGGGGGCCTGGGGGCCACAGAGAGGGCCCACAAAGAGAGAGAGACTGAGTAAGAGAATAAACAGAATAAAGAAAAAAATGAGAGAAAGCAAAAGGCAACTGCTTTGCCCATCCGTTTGGTGGGAGCTGTGATCATCCAAGCTGTGAGACGCGGGCAGGAGGAGAACAGAATCAAAGTTTGGCTTCAGAGGGCCCGGCTGCACGGCCACCCACCGGCCACTTCCCCTGGAAGTGACACAAAGAAGATCACCCCACAATTGCAGGGTGTCCGAGTATGCATGTGTTTATGTATGTGGTAAGGTGGCGTAAGAGCATAAAGACTACAGGGAGATGGGAAAGTAAGGGATTAGCCCCAAGGAAGGGAGAAAGAATGCACAGATGTCTGCTGCATCTGTGCACTAGATCTGGCCCAAAGAACCTGCCCTGGTCCATGTCCACACCATGCATACAGTGGCTAAAAGACTATCTGCTGCCAAAAGCAGGGCCTGTCAGCAGCTTAACCACTCTGATCTTCAGCAGGCCATTTTGTTGCCTCATCTAGAGGAAGCAGAGAGTGTTTAAAGGGCAGCATCCTGCCTGAGCTTTTTAATGCTAATTCAACCTCATTTAATCACTGCTAAATCCCTTCCATTTGATTAATGCCCTGTTCAAAAAACTAAATTACAGATTGCACGCCTTGAAAACACAATAGTTTTGATGCGTCCATGCATTTTAAAATTTCTTCAATAATTTTACATTCTCTTTAGCTGAACAAATGCAATAACAGTATCAAAGGATCAAGTCTGTTAAATAAATCTAAGCTAAATATGCATAAAATGGATTAAAGTTTGTACAAGCAATTGACACTCATCTGCTGCAAGTCTCACAGAAAAAGTATTTCATATGCTACCTGGTCAATATCAAAAGCCCAAAAGAATGTACAAGAAAATGCAAAGAAATATTTTTTTTGCCAAATTCTTTGAAATGTAGTATTATGTATTCACATTGATTATTTATTATATATTATTATATATTATGTATTCACATCACATGATCCCAAGGGGGTATAACTTATCAAGTAAAAGTACTATCAAAGTAAACATTTCCATCTTGAATACATGAGTGCACAAACCTAACCAAAATATATACAAATCTGCTGAAGTTTCCTGTTTAATAGAAGACAACAAAACAGTCTCCTGCATGTTGGTTACACCAAACACTTTTTTAAGTAACTTAATAGATCCAGAGATAATAGACACAAGTTGTCACATTACTAACCCAAACAGTGACTGGTGATCTAAGCCCTTGACAGATCTAATGCATACCTACATCATCTGAACACACATGCCATTAAAACAACACACCCTATAGTGCAAATAATCTATATTCCATAAAAACCATCTGGGTAATTTTCATACTCAGTGCTATTTTCCCAAATGCAAACAAATGACTCAAATTATTTACTAATATTTCTGGAACAGTGCGCGTCTTTATGGTAATTTATAAACAATACATGACCAAGTCTTAATACTTAAGTACTGAAGTCCCCAGTGAACAGATGCCGTCCCTCCTCTGCAGCTGTGCAGCTCTGTGGCAGATGCTGCAGGATCTGCAGTTCCTCCAGAGGAAAAGAGACCCCATCAAACCCACTGAGGCTTCAGCGCTGCCTGTGCTCACTGCTGGGCTAACACATATATCCACAGACACATGGAACTGTGGGCCAACATTAAACGGGTTTAGAAATGTCATAAACCCTGAATCTAGAGTGCATGATAAAGTCTGTGTGAATCTCAGAGTGATTTTAAAAAGTTCCAGATTAAAGTGTAAGATGCATATTTGCATTTATGCATTTGGTCAATGCTTTCATCTAAAGCGATATACAATGCATTCTGAATATACATTTTATTATTACGTGTGCTTCCTGTGATTGAACCCATGACTTTGTTCAAGGGACAGGTTCTACCAGTTAAGCAATATAAATTACAGTAAACATTATCACTTTATACTTTTTATATACTATACTGTTTTTGTAATGAACTATTATTATCTTATTATTGCTTTTTTATATTCCTATATTTCTCTTGTGATGTCACCACTGTTATCTGTTTTGAATCTCTTTATTTTATGTTTTATACACCATACTTTTGTTTCCTTTTTGGATCTTTGTTCATTAAAAATGTATGTTATACGAAAAAGTTTATAAAATTTATTTAAATTACAGTATACAATAACTGAATACAGTGACCCAAAAAAAGTTTTTGGATACAAACATGCATGATTGTCAGCAAATTAGATGGCAATCAAACAATAATTTAACATTTTTAAACTAAATATTTCTACATGATAGAACGAGACACACTATTCAAAATTAAGACAAATTGTATTTGGACAATTTCTCATTGTCAACCCCACTGGAATGCGTCCTTAGAGGACACCTGTGGTTACTCTGTTAGGACATCTGTGTGACCGTGATGGGAACTGATGTCATTTCCTAAAAATAACCTTAAAACAGGTTTGCAGATGTCACTTGGTTTGATATTTTTTATTTCATGTAATTATGTTTGGATTTTTTTGAATGTCACTTAAAAGGTTTAAGTTTATTTTGGGGCTGTTGTACTATAACAATAAGCAACACATACTAATACTAGCAATACTAATAGTAATATTAATACTATAACATATAACATATAACAACTATATGATTCCAATAAATGACTCCCTTGGGTTCTGCGGGCATTAATTGTAATTTATAGTAACAAAATTGTTAAATAGCACCCAATGGCGCTATAATGTGTTTCACTCCGGCAGAAACTTTCTCCCTAATATACAATGAAAATGGTGGAAGGGTGTTCTGATCTATATCTGATCCATTCATCATAATCTGGAGCTATAATCTGTGTTTGCTTTCCATTAAACCTGGATTAGTTGAACAAATGTTACACTGTTTATTCTGATAAACAATCGTGAGGCCGTTTTCATTTTCTCACCTATTCTGGACTGATTTCCATGACAGTTTGCAAAGATTTTTGCAAGACACACAAAGTGTTCATGAGTTCAGAATGCAAAATCCAAAGCTTTATCACATTTAAATAAGCATACAGCACAAAAGGAGGCACTGATTCATCAGACAACAGCAGAAAAAACAAACACCTCCAATAACGCCGTCTTTGCAAACTGTAAAATGCTCTACTGGATAAAATTAAAATGTGGTGATAGCTCTAAACATGTACAGGGTCTGCCTTTGATTTAATTAAACGGTGTGAATTTAATTTAACAACCAAAATATATTTATGTTAAACGGCAACTTATTATCATAAATGTGAATAAGAGTAAACCAGGCACATATGTGTAAAATGTTTAAATGCATGAGACTGTATATCCACTACACGGATGCATGCAAAAAATATGACTCAGATTAATAACAAAGTAAAGACAAAATGTGTTAAAAGTGTCATCTGATACTAACGCTAACATCAGAGAACTTTGCAGAACCCACTAAACTGGGTGATGTTATGGAGAGAGACGCGTGTCCCCTTTCTTCAGCCTAGTTCTCCTGGTGCGTGGTGGACTGTGGCGGTGGCAGCCGGTGGCTGGTAGCGATTTAATAAAGTGCGGGTGCCCTCCTGCAGGCATGCTGGCACTGCTTTGAGGCCAGCGGACGGACGCAGTGTTGTGGCATGTAATAGGATTAAGGGGGTTACCTGGTGAGGTGCAGTTGGCGCTGGGCGCGGCTTAGCCCCTCGGCCAGGCCGGCTGCCTCCACCCGGGCTCGGCCTTCTGCCCTCTGGGCCTCCTCCAAACGCTGCCGGCAACCGCTCAGCTCCACACCCAGCTTCTGTACTTCCTGAACCCCGTGAGAGAGAGTGAGAGAAAGCGAGAGAGAGAAAAAATATATATTTTTGTATTGAAATAATTCGTCTCTATTTAAGGAAATACTATGAATTTGATTTACTTTTACCTAAAACTTTTACCAATGCAAAAAATTAAAAAAAAAACACATAAACCAAATTGCATTTTGTATCCTAAAACTGTGATTTTCAATACAAAAAATAATTGGTAAACATTTGGTCTTAAATAATAAGATAATAATTGCAGGTAAAATGTTTATTTATTTGCAGATAGCATGTGGTTCGATATGCTGTTGTGTAACACAATGACATTCACTAATTTGTAAATTGTTTGCACATGCTATTCTGTGTCAATAAAATTTCTCTTACCTGCTCGACCAGCTCTAGTTGGCGGCCCAGTTTGGAGCTGATGTCCCTCACCTCTCTCTCTGCCTCCTCTTTCTTCAGCTGGGCCTGAGTCAAGAGAAACCGCAGCTCTGCGCACACCTGACACAGACACACATGCAGCTCAGAAAAGAGTTAATTCACACATTCTGTACTTTTTCATTTGATAGATGCTTGCGGCATCAGCCACACGAACTTTAAAAGAATAGCCGTACCCGCAACTTCATCAACAGTGACAATAATATAGTTCTACTGCCATCTAGTGGCCAACTATTGTTTCCTAAACGGCATTTAACATCACTGTTACCAAACCTGTATTCCTTTTAGGTTATACTGGAGATCATAAAAAATTACCATTAAAATTGATTAAAAAACTATGAATCCAATGATTAACTTTTAAACTAAAAACAACTGATACTGTAGGTAACAAACAGACTCACCAATAGCTTTACCTCAAACTGAAGGAGCTAACTGAGCAGGGAATTTTGAAATCTGTTATTTTATAATTGTGTTGGCTGAGATATTTGACATATTAGATTGTTATTGTAGTATTGTTGTGAAGTGTTGAAGTGTAAATATGTTGCAGAAATCTATTTTGGTTTACACTCTGTTGTATATGTATTCTACTATTCTACTGTTTAAAGTTTAAACTTACTTTAAGTAAGTAATGAATCATTTAATAAATGTATCCGCTACTTATAGTTATTTAACAGCACACTAATTTCATTAGATTATTTAGACACATTAGATATTTTGTTTACCTGGTACAGATCTGTACCACCACACAGACAGCACCAAATCTTAATATTCATCCTCAATTCAGTTCCACAACAGATACAGACCAGAACATTCAAAGAACATTCAAAAAAGGCCGGTCCAGATCCATTTAGTGTTGTTAGACTATAGTGAGGTTGGCTGTACCTTGCTGCTGTCTGCTTCCTGTGCAGTGAGCTTCTTATAGGCTTCCTCCAGCTGGGCATTGAGTG
>JAZGTI010014502.1:232-14061 GCA_036877585.1 Botia kubotai
ATGCCTTCAGTGTGAATCTACAATTTTCATAGTCATGAAAATAAAGAAAACTCTTTGAATGAGAAGGTGTGTCCAAACTTTTGGTCTGTACTGTATTAGTAAAGGAGGTGCATATAGTAATATTATATAATAGATTTTTCCTAACCATTTAGTTTCCTTCTGCTTACAACGCAGGTCTCCTCACAATATGGAAGATAACACTTTTATTCCCAGGGTATATAAAAGCCCTCGACCCCCGTCTCAGTCCATTTCTGCTCGAAGGCCCAGGTGAGTGCCAGAACACGGCGATTCTTTTAAATATGCTGTATATAAAGTGACATTATTGATATTATACTAGAATATGTAAATGCTGATATTAGAGTCCTGTATGTGCAGCTTAAATATGTACCGTGTCTGCAATAATTTTTGCAAAATTTAATTTTTAAAAAGTCCATCCTTATGCAAAAGGCTTGCTGACTCTGTGTAATTCATAGGATAAGTTATGATGATACATCATTTCAAGATTTAAACTTTAAAAAACTTTTATAATAAATCTAATAAATAATACATTTATTAGAATTTAAACATAGTCAGTGACGAATTTGTTTACATGGACAACAATATTGCGATATTTAATTTCTGATTACTTTAATCGGGCTAAAGTCAGACTGGAAGTGAGCACAAATCGAATTAAGACATGTGGAGTATTCCTATTTTAATTGCATTATCGAAGTGCATTAAATGTACAGAACACATAGACACATGACAGTAGTCAACCATCTAAATGAAAGTACGGCGATCTGTTGCTGGAGAATGTTGACCTCGTCTATTTGCATGTATAGCGAATAAGTAACTGCACTTGAAGCTTTCATAAAATTAAAAATGAAACATTCAAAACTGTGTATGGTACCATAACAAAGATGATTCTCTCAGATGTTTCTCCTTTAATTTCAGTGGAAACAAAAAAGGAGTGAAAAAATGATTATGACTAGCATAGTTCAGGATTGAAGTTATTGGAATGTGTGACTTGCGATTAAAGACACTGCTGTCTTAGATTATGACAGTGAGACTTCTTTTGAAACTCTAGACATGCAAGATGAAGAAAAATAAAAAAAAGACTTACGGTTGCTCAGGAGAAACGATTAGATTATGTTTCTGTGCTATGACTGTGTGATTACAGAAAACCCATGACTTGTTTTCACCTGCAGGTATGACAGCTATGAGGAATACCAGCAGGAATGTCTGAAGAGGGAAGAGTACAGGCGGTGCTATGAGAAACTGGTAATTATTCAAACGGTACATTTTAGCCTGAAGATCACACTGAATCTTTCTTGAAAACCTTTCAATTATATTTGCTACTTTTTAAATGCCTATAGTATAGAAATGTATCTCGCATTGCGTGTATATGCAGTGTTGGAGATTGTTAGTGGACAAATGAAATGAACTAGTTAAAGTGTAAAAGGTTTGCTTTACAGCAAAGAGTTTATTTTTAATAAGTGCCCACGGCTATATTTATATTTGGAAGTTTTTCTTCTGGCAGGAATCGTACATTAACCTTCATCTTGCTCGCATCAGTGCGTATGCCTGCAGAGAGCTGGAAGCACAGAGATATCCCAGCGCTCTCTCTCTCTCTCTCTCTCTCTCTCTCTTTCATGAACTCAAGCATAGACGGCACTCTGAATCATTCAGACTACACACTCTGAATCATTCAGACTACACACTCTGAATCATTCAGACTACACACTCTGAATCATTCAGACTACACACTCTGAATCATTCAGACTACACACTCTGAATCATTCAGACTACACACTCTGAATGATTCAGACTACACACTCTGAATCATTCAGACTACACACTCTGAATCATTCAGACTACACACTCTGAATCATTCAGACTACACACTCTGAATCATTCAGACTACACACTCTGAATCATTCAGACTACACACTCTGGATCATTCAGACTACACACTCTGGATCATTCAGACTACACACTCTGAATCATTCAGACTACACACTCTGAATCATTCAGACTACACACTCTGAATCATTCAGACTACACACGTTTCCTCTTTATCTCCCACTTGTGCATTTTTAACATCTCTGTGGCGTTTCGGAATGATGCCAGATTCTATTAATCACGCCACAGGCTAAATGCTTTTGACCAGACAAGCAAGGCAAAAGTTAAATTCAGATACCCCAAATCAAAGGTATGTTAATAGCCCCAACATGAGCATTTTAATTTGAAGAGTTACATATTTAAAATGCACTTTAGTGGGATGAAATATCCATTTTGTTCTCTGGCGCTGTGCCTGAGCAGACTGTGAAATGAGACGGCTTTCCAGCTCAGTTCACTGATAAATGCACATGTCAAATAATGCGCGCGTGACTCTGCCCTAGCGTACATTTCTTTCTCTTTCTTTGCGCTTTGCGCAGCAGACAGACAATTACTAGCAGCTGTGGCTGAGCTGTCAGAAGAGGTTTTTTGGGGGGGGGGGCAATGTGAGCACTTCATATGAAGCGCCAGTTTCAGGGTGTCATCTTTAAAACCTCAGCGCATTTATCAGCTGTCAGCAACTGAAAAACAGCAGTTCAGCAAACACTTTGGTCTCCTATTGTACGTGATAGAAGTGTGTTGGGAGAAAGCCTCACGTGTTCATCTGTAGGTTTCTACATCATCATCATGTACGTGGATTTGAACTGCTGCGTGGCTAATGTTATATATGACTTTCAGGAGACTTTCTGGTTAGAGCTGAGGATTATAAGTATATTTTGTCAGATGTAATGACAGGTACACCAATGTATGAATAAATAATACACGTAATAAGGCCTGAGGCTTGTGCTTTGTCTCAACATTAGCAAACAGAATTAAATGTCTCAGCCTTCTCTCAACATTTCTATTATCTATGTGGTGACTTTGTCCTGTTTGATTGATTTGGTTTGTTGGTTCACATTAAGAATATGACTAAAATAGAAAACAGTGTCTAAATAGATGATAGTGAGTAGGAGTTGATATTTCCCACATTGAACATTTTCCTATGTAATAAATTACATGTACAATTTGTTTCAATATATTTGTATTAGAAGACTTTATTACCCATTTTTAATGCCTAGTTACTTTTCACCCACCTGTTAGTCTTAGCTGTGAGAACTACAGAGTATGATGAAAGTGATCTAGGCAGTTGCACACCTCAATTCAAAACAAAATCTATAAAACATCCTGTCATTAAGAGTTGATAAAAATACACTGTAAAGACTAACAGACAGATATAGTGCTTGTTCTGAAGGGAAATAGCTGTGTGGTATTTATGTATGTATGGTTATGTTTTCATAATCCCATGAATTATCTAGAACATTCAATACAAAGTCACTTAAAGCTGTCCAGAGAGAGAACAAGAGAGTTTAGCTTCACTAGTAAGTGAAAGTGAGTCAAGCGTTTTAGCTATACTGGTGAGTAGTGAACATACACACACCCTCAGCAGTGGGCAGCTGTCACTGCAGCGCCCCCCATACATACCCATGTTTATAAATCAGATATCCAAACACAGACAGATCATTCTTGACATCTGTTGTTTTATAGACGTCATCATTTCCTCACCCTTGTGTTGTTTGAAATCTGCATGACTTACCCTCTTCTGTGCCACATAAATCTGAGGTTTTGAACAACATGATGGTGAGTAATGACTGAATTTTAGTTTTAGGTGAACTAACCTTTTAAAAACATTACTTATTTTATTTTTGAATCATTTTTCCAAACAAGAACATGCCCGAATATTCCCAAAGGGAGGTTTTGACAGATTTAGCTCCCTGCAAACTACAGCTTAGTACAGACATTAAACAAGTGAACTACTACAAAAGATGTTGCTCCAGCTATTTTCTCCAGACCCATCTTGGTTTTCTCACCATGGTGGATGTTAATTACAGTCAGAGAGTTGAGAGAAGTCAGGGAGAGTGAGACGAGGGAAACGCTGGTCTGTTTTACACTGATCTTCTCTCTCTTGTTCTCTTTTATTGAGCAGGAGGGCCCAGTGGTGTATCACAGCACACACACCGAACTCAAACACCGCTCTGAAGTCTTCAGCGAGAGTCTCAACCTGAGACATGCTGGGTAAGACTGAGCCTGTCTCTCTGTGTGTGACGCTGTGTGGTGAAAAAGTGAATCTTTTTTCAGAGTGTACTGAATCTTCCAGATGTACTGAATTATTTAAGTAAGGTGTAGTAAGGTGATCAGGTTTATCTGCTCCTCATGACCTGAGAAGTCCAGTGCAGCACAAGACGGCAAGTAAATAAGATTGTGATGTACCACTGACCGATGGAACGCCACAAGTCACAGTTATTCTAGTGTTGCGTGTCTTTGGTATGAATGGGGACTAAACTGTAGCTAGTTCCTGAACCCTCTGTCATCTGACGCTTCATGTTCTGTTTCTCAGGGACAACTTTGGCTTCATCACCTACCGCTACACTTGTGATGCACTTGCTGCTCCTGAGAATGGACACAGCTTGTCCAATGAGCCTCATTTTGAGCTCGGCCTTGGTGGACAAAAGCAGTTCTGTAAATCCATTTACACAGACTTAGGTAAGTGCAACAGCTTGGCTGCATTCATGCACATGCGACTAGCAGACACAATCATTCTTTTTAATACAAGAATAAGAAATATTTTTATAATGTCTTGTGTGATGTGTTTCTCATATTGGTTAATGCAGCAGTAAGACATAAGAGGCACTGTGTGTAATGAGGACGTGGAGGCGTGTTGATCTATATGCAGCGTTTTTAATCAGAATCGTCAAAAACAGGCAAAGGGTCAAAAACGGTAATACAGGCAAAGGTCGGGGCAGGCGGGAAACAAACATAAACCTTAAACAGTCACAGTTCAGGGCAGGCAGCAATCAATCCAAAAACGTAATCCAAGGCAGAGTCAAAAGAACAGGCAGCAAACAATCAGAAATAACTAGAAACAGTCAAAACACGAAAACCAGGTAAACAACAATGGAAAAATTGCTTTGAAATGTAAGCCGAAGCAAAACAAGACATCGCACTGAGTACATGGAGTCCGGGGTTTAAATAGTCCACTAGATTGGTCTCAGGTGTGCCGACAGGAAGTAATCAGAATTGGACAGGGAATTGTAGTCCGGATGTGTGTTAATACTCCGGCGAGGATTCCCTCTGGTGGCGTGGAGGAGGCGGAGTGAGAGCCTTTTCCGTAACACTGTGTAACAGTGACTGTACCACAGTTAGGACACAAAGGGTTCATTAAATGGCTGAAATTTGATAAAACAGTGATTACAGCAGTAAAATAAAACAAGCACACCAATATTCAGTATAATGTTTAAAAATTCTGTCACCACATTATTATGGTTCTTTTGCCTAAATGCAGGCTGTTTACAGTGGCCAAGCAATATTTATACCCAATTTACCTGATGTGCAGGTGTGTGCATAGTATTAGTTTTACAGTAACTTTAAACATGGCTCATCTAATATGGAATTAGAGTCAGAACTATCCAGTTCTGTTGGAATAACCTGCTGTAATGATGCACCTTTATCCATGCACCTCTTTTTTAGTAGAAACTGAAGCCCACTAGTTTCCTCCTTCCAAGTGAGACAGAGACAGAGTGTGGGGGAGACGGAGAGAGAGACAGAAAGAAAGAAAGACAGAAAGATAGATAGATAGATAGATAGATAGATAGATACAATAAGAGAGAGAGATACAAAAAGAGATATTTAGATATACTGGTGTGGAAACTTTTTGCACCATCTCTGGCCACAGCACCTCTTGTGCTCTTGGCATATGCCACACAGAAACCCACACCTGAAAGGTTCTGAGCTTGTGGCTAAGCAAGCTGGGCCACTTTGTTAACGAACATGCTTCCAAAGGAAGAGCAAGTCTATGGCCACTGTGACACTGGTGAGGGGAAGAAAAAAGAGCAAATATAAAGAGGTGAGAGAGAAACCCATAGAGAAAATCTCAAACCTTATTCAGAAGAGGATCAAATGCAGATGTTACTGGGAGAAAAATGTCACCCATCAGCTGCACAGCCTCAGAAAAAACACTGCTTTAAATTAGTACAAAAACATTCCATATGCACACAGCATGTATTTATTTATTGTCTTAAGAGTCCACATTTATATTCATATTTGATCAGTTATCTTATTTGATCTTTAACTAGCACCTTACTTTAACACCACGCTACTGCTTGTTGTTATTTTAGCACTGTATTTCTTGTCGATACTTGTTTGATGTATAATGTTTTGGCAATATTGTATCTAAACATAATCAATAAAGTACTTTGAAATTGTGAAAGAGACAGACAGCGTGACAGAGAGAGAGATACAGAGAGAGAGTGACAGAGAGAAATCAAGAGGAAAAGTTCTCTCATTTAATTAATAAACAGATTAATCTCCATCTGTCCTAGTCTAGGTTATATTCTGCTTTCCACATTCATCTAGGAAATTCTGTTGTACCCTACATTTCTTTCTTGTCTTGTCGTGTTTGTCTTGTGTGCAGAGTTATTGTAGTCATGAAAAACCTGGACATATTTTTTCATCTGTTCTGTGCCCTTTGTATGGCATTACCAAGGTTACGATCTAGACAGGAGCAGGCTGATGATCCATGAGTGATAAATTCCTCTGTGAAATCTTTTCCTCCCTATGTTGCATGTGATGGGTTGTGATGGTAACAGACCCTCATGATCACCACCTGAAGCGGAAAATGGTCTTTAGGGGGCTGGGAGGAGAAGCAGATGGATTAAAGGGTGTAATTAGGGATGTGTAAAACCACACGTTTATTAAAATCTGATGAGATTTTCAGCATTTCAACAGTTACACTTCAGTTTTTATTTGAAACTCTGAACCACATGTATTTTGTGTAAATTGTGAGGAGTGTGTGTGATGTTTAAAAAACTGGATTGATTTATCTCTGTGCCATTGCTGGCGCTGCAGGATGATGGAAGGAAACGAGAACCTTTTCCTTCAACAAACTGGGACGTTACTGTGACTTTTAAAAGCTCAGGGTGAGGCCAGAAGGCTTTTAGATTGTGGACATAATATGGAAGCATTTGTTGTAGGTGTTGTGTTTGGTGTTTGTCTACACCTTAGGGTGGATGAATGACCTGACCTTCATTCTCCTGGGCTTTTACCAGAGTGAGTGTGTGTGACAGGATTAGATGAAGAGAGGATGACTAGAATAATGCCATGACGGCCCCAAAATCTTCTGCTTTTCTCTCTTTCTCTTTCCTTCTCATCTTCTGACACTATCCATTAGTTCTAAGTGGAGTCGAGTGCCATTTTTTATTGTTCAAGGTGCACAACACAATTCTCCCCTGAGCCTTAGTTTTATATCACAACTGGCATCTCCTGCCTGCCACGGTCATTCACATTTTTCATGAGCTGCATCTGCGCATTCGAGGGCAGCATTTGTGAAGCTGGGTGTGAATCAAACTGTATGTTTTCTCATGTCAGACAGTTGCACCTTGACTGTTATATGCTGCTCTTTGAACTAATTATATTCAGAACTTGACAACAGGCTGCAGGTTACCAAAGTAGTTCAAATTCTGCAAAGGTTTGAGGATACGCTCTTGTTTTCTTCTGCAGTTGTCTTTGTTTGATGATGTCTTTGGCCATTTCTGGCTGATTTTTGCATAGATGACTTGCCTCTGACTGCCTGCTTACACTTATCATCACTAAGATATCAAAATTCTCTGCTGGTGTGTTTGGTGTGACCAATGCATTTCCTAATTGTAAAGCAAATCAAGTAACACCCATTAAAAACACATGTGAAAACTGCAGTTTACACTAACATAGAGATCAGAGTCTTCTCAATTTCTCCCTCTTCTTTCAGACTCTCATTCTGATGACTTTGATCCAGCCTCCACTAAAAGCAAGTATGACTCAGTGGATTTTGACAGCTTGTTGCGTGAGGCACAATACAGCCTGAGGAGGTCATGAGCACCGCTGCACCAGCTGTCTGCAATACCTCACTCCTCTCTCTGTTCTGTCGTACTACCAGAAGTTTTACACTTTATGGAAGTAAAAAGTGTGTATCTGGATGAAAAAGTTCTGCGTATATAAAGGGAGACATGTGTACCTGCAAGCAAAGTTTACATAAATCTAGCTGCTGTGGAGCTGAGAAGAGGCATTACCTGTGGGAGAAATGTAATGGACACTACTTCAGTGGACCTCACTGATCTGTGTGTGTGCAATTTACCGCTGCATGCGGACCTGAGAAACACAGATCTGAGGTTTCTTCAACCTCGGCACCTGAAGAGGTGAAGAGTGCAGCTTATTCAAATGTTATTTTATGGTTTGGAGTTTATTTTTGTGAGGTTTTATTCAGTTTCTTTTTTAATCTGGTGTTTGGATGTGTCGTTACATTGATGACAGGGGAAATATCTTGGATGTATAAGATAACATTGTCTACATTTACCTAGGGAAACATGTAGTTACCTATTCACAGCTATTATAACAGAAAGCCTTTTACCTGATGTGCATATCAGTGTGTTTTGTTACAGCTGTGCGCTGTTTTGTTACAGCTGAATGCTGATCAGTAGTCATGATGGACAAACTACATGGCGTTTAGAAAGGCGTGAACTGATTGTAAAAAACACTATTTGGAGATGCATTGCTCTTTTGGGGGGAGCATGCAACAAATGTTTCTTTTAAAGTTTTTTTTTAATTATTTATCTTATTGGAAAAACTCCCATGTACATTTCCATCTGATTTGGAAGTAAATGCGGCAGGTTTTCCCTTATACACACAGTGTGAGAGATTTTCATGGGTCTATGTTCCCAATGGTAAAAACAAAAGATAAGCCCCAGGATTTTTTATCCTTTATATCTGAAGGAATCACTAGCTTTTATTTAATGTCTGTGCACAATAATCATTATTATTGCTGCTGTTTGATAATTACACTTCCACAAATAGATGATTATTACTCGAAGACAGAAATACTCATGCTTATGTATTTATCTCAGTATTGTAATCAAACTATTTATGGCTGCCATCTCACATGATGAGCCTTACAAATGTTGCTGTTTATATTATTCAGCAAACACTGGAAAGGATGTAAAATTAAATGATGTAATGTAATGTTTTTATATGCCTTCAGGAAAAACACTGTTTTATGATCACAGTTTTAGATTATCAGGCTCGGTATAAAAACCTCAGCTGCTCTAAACACATGATTTCTTAGTGCAGTTGTTTCTAGCTCTAAAACTATTTCATCTCTCTGTTTATTACATAAAGCAATAAAATAATTTAGCAGGTATTTTGTTGTACCACAGAGACTCTGTTTTGTATCACACTCTTGAGTATGTGAATGCCAAACTAAAGTTTACAGTTTTCTTTCTTGACTTTTGTAAACAAAATGTATTTGATGTAAAAAATAATATATATGCTATTAATCTTGTCAGTACTCATAACTCAAAATAATGAAAGGTAAACATGGAATACCAAAATGTGAGTTAAAAAAATAAAAAAGCAATAAATTATTTTCCAAAGCTGTATTTTAGCTCATGTTGTATGATCTTAGACGTGACAAATTACCCAGACTCTGTTCATATATGGGATCCATTCCAGTGCATACTGTGAATATGTGTGCGTGTGTGTATAGATTATTTAAAAAGCAATATAAGCCATGAGTTTTAGGATTAAAAAAGGGCACCAACAGCTGCACAGCAGTACAGATCTGCTGCAAGTAAAACCATGTCTGTGTCTGCAAATAGCTTCAATATATCAAAATATCAATAGCACAACACAAACGTTTGTCTTGGTGCAGTTTGAAGGTACCTGGAAGGAACTGTTAATAATTCAAATCCAAACACAGCAGAACCCTGTCACAGACACACATAACCTTGCAGTTCTGGTCAATACATGACGGTTTTGTTGATCTGTTTTTGAATGCGAGACCTTAAGACATTCAGTTGTTGTGTATATTAAACTCTAAGATTCTGTGAAAGCCTCTCACAGGCAGTTAGCTGTAGTTTCAGCACTGAAAGAGGTCAGAGGGGTTTTGTTTGTATTTCTGAGCAGAGTTTGGGTATGCCGTCATGTGCTGGTTGATATATGTGGCTTTACTCGCTGCATCGCATTGCAAGGTTGCTTTGTAAATTGCTGAATCAGCAATGTTACACATGATTGGGTGTGACATCATTTTGGAGTGGCAGATTTTTTTACCATAGTAAAAATCACTGAAGGCTTTGTAATGCTTTGGACAATTTTTGTTTCCATGAAGGATATATATATATATATATATATTTAGGAGGCTGTGTACGTTTTTGTGTTATATATTAATGAGGCTGTGTGTGGGTTTTGTGTGTTATATATTAATGAGGCTGTGTATGGTTTTGTGTGTGGATTTGATGGAGTATGTGTGTATTTTGGGTCAAGGGTCTGTGTTTGGCTCTTAATTTTAATTAGTCTCCTATCCATGTTGCCTTCTGCTGAGTCCTTACTAATGCCTTTGTAGTTGTATGTTTTGTACAATCTTTGTTGTGAATTTTAGTTTTCTGTGCAGTTTTTTTCAGTCTCATGTCAATAAAGGCGAATATGTCTGTTTTCTCATTGTTTGTCTTTTAGTCACTCTCTAAACCTAAACCCAATTAAAAGTAGTTTCATTAGTTTAGGCATTTATTCCCAACCAGGGTTGTATGTGCTCTTGTGGATACCTGAGACACTTTCTAAAATCATACATTAAAATAGCTGTAATTAATCTGCATGAACCATATGTACGAACCATATGTTGCATATGTATTCAAACTAAAGTGTGTCTATAAATGCAGCATAATTCTAGAGCTCTGATACATCTGTTCATCTGAACTGTAATACTGCATCAATATTAATATTTAACATATGAAAAAAAGAATTTAGAGGACAATAAGCTTTTGTGTCAGGAGTGGACGTTATATTTAAAAAGATGAGCCAATTATAGATGTATATATTTATTTGTCTTTTTATTTGTGCTGCAGTTTAGCCTGAGAGAAGCTGAGAAAATCATGCAGACAGATCTTCTGAAGTAATCTGCTCTTTTCTTCTGGCTCCACTCTGATACACATATTTACTCTGGCAATCCATCTTTCATTTCATAAAGCCATTGGTGAAAACCTGCCCAGCGCTGCAATTTTGGCCTTTCTGTAAAACTGCTGCTCTATCCTAAAACATTTAAAATATAGCATATGAAACACACAAAATCTAAGACCACTATTAAAAAAGTTTTCACTATATTTATTCCCAGAATAAAAAAGTTGATTAGTTTGAAACATTACGACAAAGTTTAGGATTTCATATTCACTCAAATCTGCATAGAATGAATACGTTCTACAATAATCTACAATAATGTTCCAATTTTGTAACATTGGTTAACCACCTTAGATAACATGAAGTAACAAGTGACTATTTCTACAGCATTTGTTTATAAGTTAAAATTAATTTCAACATTCACTAATACATTTTTAAACACTTTACACTAACGGTAAAGATACAGTTAGTGTAACTGTTAATTCAGTTCATTGAAATAACAATCAAAGGCATTTAACAATCAAACAAAGTTCATTGTTAATTCAGGTTAACTAACGTTAACAAATAGAACCATATTGTAAAGTGCTACCCAAGTTTGTACAGCATCTGATGGTCCATGTAATATCAGCATTATTTCAGACCATTCCAAAGAGCATCTTATATACATCAGTAGGACAAGGAAAACTTTTCTATACAGAAAGTATATACTGTATGCTCATACACTCCTTCACTGTATAATAATAATAACAATAATACAATCTTACATTCTGTGTATTCTAATCAGGTAAACACAGCTGAATATAGACTCAATTCACACTAGAAACTGTTGTAGGTCATAAACTGACATCGTGGTGTGTTAGCCAGAGCATTATTTAAAGTTGTCATGGGCCCTGATGCCCTGCCTCTCGCTCTGTCTGCACCTCTCTCTTTATTTGTAAGTGCCACACAGTTCCTGTGTCTCTGGGTAAAGTCTGTCACCAACAGCTGCAAGCCTTCAACACTCAGCCAATCACTGCCTTTGAAAATCAACAAACTGTCAGGAGGGACATGTTAGATAAACAAGCCACTCATACATTCTGAACACATGGGATAAGAGCTGTAACAAACATCATTAAAACAGCAACAAACACAGTAACTTGCTTTCTCAATAACTAAGTTTAATTGTATAATGGCGTGTATGTATAATGTATAAAGTTTTGCAAAATGTACAGTCAGCCGCTAATTCATTTAAAATAAACCCCAACAGGGTGATTCAGAAGTGAAGTGGAGGTGTCTCAAAATCTCCTAAGGGGCTTTAATTTGTGATGACAAGCTAACTGTACATTATCCCTACATAATTTCCTCCACTGCTTAATTAAATTGGCAATTAATAAAGTATTCCAGAGTGTGGCGCAATAAAGCTGACTTGATTTTTAGACATTAAGTTATCAAATGTAATATATATCAAATATTATTTCACTACATCAGTTAAATAAGTGGAAAAAGCATTATGCAAAAAAACTATTGCTACTATTGCTTTTGTAAAATGCAGGGATAACAACATTTGTGTTCCAGGACAATGTTGCATGGAAATAAAACCAAATGAAAACTCCTTATATATGCATTTTCTAGATGCCTGTATGCAAAGCAAAGTTTGCAATATATATCATATAAAAAACCGCAAAGCTGTCAAGTGTATTCTGTATCATCTCATATTTTCTTTCACGAAAACTGTCCTGCCGCAGTTTTAAAATGATTCCAGTAACTTTCCTGTCTTCCTCTATTACAGCCAGTGTGACATTTTGAGTAAAGACGTTTTACATATATTCATCAGGCCGGCCCAAATCTAGCCCCTAAAAAGCCAGCCAAGATTTCCATCAGCGTTGTTTAAATGAGCATTAGACATGAATGCTGTTCCCGATCAGACAGTGTGAAGGACGGAGCCATCGTCCGTTCACGCGCTGCATAGTCTCACAATTTCTACACTCTCCAAGAAATAAACTGTCCTTAAAGCACTTTTATTCCAGCCTTAGCTTGCTGGCTAGATTGAGTAAAGTTCACACGACAGCTCGGAACTTCTGACATGTTGAACAGATAAGTTGGACTGTGAAGGTGAGCATATTCCTAATCAGTATAGATAAATGAACATACACTCGTTTTCTCTTAAAGCACCTTCTTTGTAGATATGATAATGTTATGGGGTATTTGGGGTACTATGATTATAAAGACTAATGATGGATTGATTTTTTTCTGAATTTGTTACAGGAAATCAGTTTACTTTGGGCAGTTACAAATATTGCATTGTAAGGCCTTATAATATTTGAAAGCACAGTTTCAAATATTAAATATATAATATTAAATAGCTTTCCTGTAGCTCAGTGGTTAGAGCATGGCACTAACAACGCCAAGGTCATGGGTTCTATCCCAGGGATTGCACATACTTAGAATCAATGTATAGTATAATGCAATGTAAGTCGCTTTGGATAAAAGCGTCTGCCAAATGCCTAAATGTAAATGTAAATGTAAATTTAGAATCCTTTTGTTTTTTTGATGGACGGCTAGACATAGCAAGAACAATAGCATAATACATTTTACTAAACACAACCTGTGTATATGCTTGTCAGATTCTCAGCAGTAATTTGTCATCAAACGACCTCTGCCACATAAAAGAATCAAAGTAAATCTGTTCAGGGTGAACAACATGTTTACAGTTTTATAAATAAAAGGCCATCCATGTATGAAGAGAGACTACCATCTTGTATTCTCTAGTAATGTAGCGTTCTGTCACTACATGCATCTAAAAGACAGACATCAAATAATAAAATGTTATCATAGCTTGTTTTTCACAGTTTCAGCATCAG
>JAZGTI010014503.1:0-14060 GCA_036877585.1 Botia kubotai
TTGTTTTAATGGGACCACCTCCTGCAAGCGTTCGCTTTGTGTGTTGTTTTGTCAGGTATCATAGACAGCACCGTTGTGGAACAAAGACAGGTGGTGGCGGTCACGGGGGACGGCACGAATGACGGGCCGGCTCTGAAGAAAGCTGACGTGGGCTTTGCAATGGTGAGAAGATCCAGGACACTTAAATCTTAAATATGAACCATTGTCACAATGCAATCTATTTTAAGATTCCTCTGCACCCAACTCACGCCTAACCAGCGACTTTCTGCTTTCAATGAAACTTTCGGTTTTAAGTGTAAATTTAAGCATTATTTTCGGTGGGCAGGAACTTTTCTTTACCAGGAACTTAGGCTTGGAAAAGTGAAAAAACGACACACAGCTGATTTAAAGGTGTGTAAGGGATTTGTCTGTGGGCGCAGGGCATCGCTGGTACAGACGTGGCGAAGGAGGCCTCTGACATCATCCTGACAGATGATAACTTCTCCAGCATCGTGAAGGCGGTGATGTGGGGCAGGAACGTGTACGACAGCATCTCCAAGTTCCTGCAGTTTCAGCTCACTGTTAATGTGGTGGCGGTGATCGTGGCCTTTACTGGTGCCTGTATCACACAGGTACTTCTGCTTATTTCTGTAGAGTTGTAAACGTCTCATATTTTATTGTATATATTTTATGTGTGTATGTATGTACGTATGCTACTTGTGCATGTTGTGTAGTTCATGGTACTATTGCAAATCCCTTATACCCCTCTCCCATAAGATGATGTCTATTATATGTCATCCCTATGTAAGCTGGAACACATATCTTGCACAACAATTTTGTGGTTTTATCCGATCAGTCAACCCTTTATTCATAAACATACTATATAGCTCATTAGTCTTATACATCCCACACATATTATTTGCAATAACACCATTAACATGTCTGACATTTGTTCTGTGTTTTATTATTATTATTTTTTTACATGTAAAAAGCGCTATAGAAATAAAATTGAATTGAATTGAATTGAATAGAGCTTTTCACACTTTTACAAAAGCAGCTTTACAGAAAATACTGTACATTTTAACATAAAACAGTAAAGACATGCAGAAACTACATTTGAGGACTAAAACAACAGATACATAAGAAAACACAGTAAAGAAATCTTTACAGAAAATACATTTTGGCACAGAAACAGTAGAGATGTAAGAGAATACAGAAATAAGAGAAATAAATAAAATGCATGAGCTTTCCTGTAGCTCAGTGGTTAGAGCATGGCGTTAACAACGTCAAGGTCATGGGTTCGATCCCAGGAATTGCACATACTCAGAATCGATGTATAATGCAATGTAAGTTGCTTTGGATAAAAGCGTCTGCCAAATGCCTAAATGTAAATAAAAAAAATGATGATCAGATGATCAGTCACCATTCACTGTACATGATTAAGTGTGTAAATCCACAAAGGAAGAGTACAAAATTAATTCTATTTATCCAAAAGCAATAAGAATTGATCATTTAATAGACATAACTTTGGGAAAAAATGTAAAATAAACAGTTACACTTGTCTGAACTTTGATTACCGTTAATCTTTGGATTTGTTTTGGTCGGGTTCTGTAGGATTCTCCTCTGAAGGCCGTGCAGATGTTGTGGGTCAATCTGATCATGGACACGTTCGCTTCTCTGGCCCTGGCTACAGAACCTCCCACTGAAGCTCTGCTCCTGAGAAAACCCTACGGCCGGAACAACCCGCTCATCTCCAGAACCATGATGAAGAACATCCTCGGACACGCTGTCTTCCAGCTCATCATCATCTTCACCCTGCTGTTCGTGGGTACGTTCCTTTGAGTAGACAAAACTCGAAAGCAGTGCAGTCCAGCCTTGTATGCCATTATTCATTTGACACAAATGGTGGAAATGAGAGACAGTAGCAGTTGTTTCTTTAAATATTCATTCAAGCTAGTAGCCCTGTAAGTAGCATATCAAAATAGACATCACAGAACTGCTCTGAACAACCCGCGTTCGAGTCCTGAGAGCTTGTGATTTTCCTCGTCATAGGTTTCCTTCTCTCGCCCTCGTAATTTCCTGTTTTACGCTCTGTCCTGTCAAATGACGCCATAACTTAAAAATAAATCAAATAAATGCATATTTCCTGTGTCTCTTCGGTGCGCATGTGCTCAGGTGAGAAGATCTTCGACATCGACTGCGGGCGTAACGCGCCGCTTCACTCTCCTCCCTCTGAGCACTACACCATCATCTTCAACACCTTCGTCCTCATGCAGCTGTTCAACGAGATCAACGCCCGCAAGATCCACGGAGAGAGAAACGTGTTCGAAGGAATCTTCTCCAATCCCATCTTCTGTTCCATCGTGCTGGGAACCTTCGCAATACAGGTGTGTGTGCACACCTTCAGCCATTCAAAGCTGGATGTGTTGATCCAGCACAGAGGCACGAGCAGAAGTATCTCACCGTGTTTCTTCTGTGTGGTTGTAGATCGTGATCGTGCAGTTTGGAGGGAAGCCCTTCAGCTGTTCTCCTCTGAATGTGGAGCAGTGGCTTTGGTGCCTGTTTGTAGGATTGGCAGAGCTGCTCTGGGGGCAGGTAGGTCTTGTTTTGATGTTTCTTAAAGTCGCAATCTGTAACTTCGCTGTTTGTAAGATAACATTACAAGGTACGTTTTAGTTTAAATGCTAAATTTAGAGTATTAATTTTTAGTTTAAATTCTAAACAAACTCTACGAATGCTCCACCATTCCAGCATCCACACACGCGATTTAGTAGCCGCGTCTCCTTTTTGTTTATGAATGTAACAGAAATACAGACATAAAATCAGACCCTGATAGATTCAATTATAAATCATTATGATAAACTTATCATTGGGAATCAGGGTAAGGAGATTCATCTGGCATCAGATACTTGCTTGGTATCTGATTTTTGTTACGATTGCAGCTTTAATATCATCTTTTGCCGCGTGGTTTGCATCACTGGATTGTTTCTCTTCGTAGGTGATTGCGTCAGTACCGACCCATCAGCTGAAGTGTCTGACAGAAGCGGGTCACGGGCCGGCTCCAGATGAGATCATGGATGAAGATCTGGCTGAGGATGAGGAGGAGATTGATTATGCAGAGAGAGAGCTGAGACGAGGACAGATCCTGTGGTTCAGAGGACTCAACCGAATTCAGACTCAGGTGATGTTTTGCCTCTGTCTCTCTCGGTCTGTTTTAACGTTAATTTTATATTGTTTCTGACAGATTCGGCTGTTCCCGTGATAAACACACATTGCCTTAAAATACACCCGATGCCTTCTGCTCCACACGCTCTAGTTTGCACCGTTTATCTTCTAAACTTTCCTCATGACATTGTTTTTTGACCAGCCTATATAAATTAATAAGATGATACTACTAAACTATTTTTCTTTTATCTGTTAAACAGCTTTCTCTCTCTCTTTCTTTATTTTCTATTATCTTTGCTGCTCGATTACTCTTTGCCCGTGTTTTCAGTTGTTTTGTTTCTGCCTGCGTCTTCATGTATTATGTCACAGTTCGGTAACTGTTATTCACCTGTTTGAATGTTTAAATTTGAACATTCACTTAAGTGTCTCTTCAGCTACGGCCACTGTGGACTTCCTTTAAATACACACGTCTCACTTTCAGTGGTTTAATTTCTCTGTACATTTTCCACCGTGCATCTCGCTAGAATATCATTTTATTCATTTTTAACCAATAATTACTATTTAAACATCTTAGATGATGTACTCTGTTTGAATAACGTCGTGGAAATAACAGAAAGGAAAATAATGTAACTTTTTTAAATAACCCAAAATAACCCAAAATTACATCACATTTTGAATTACAGCCTCAGAATTACAGTCACATATGAGTGTCACGTATTGTGATATTTACTGTGATATTTACCTCGATTTTTCTCATTGAAATGCAGAAATTTGTGCCAAAGTTGAGATTTCTCTACATGCTCTGTGTTTACATCATTTTTTAAGATGATCTTGGTTTTAAAAGATAATGTTGTTAAGGTGTTAAGCTTTGAAGGTCTTGGACAGGGATAACACAACACAATCTGTACACAAACGGCTTTAAAAACACATAAAAGGTCAAAACACAGTTTTGTTGTGACTTTAATATAACAAAAGTAGAATTTGTTCATTTGAAGGCGGACCCCCGAACCTAAAACCGCAGCCGCGCTCATTCATGTTGCTCATGCGCCTGTCTGTGTGATGTCCCTCTCTCTCTCTCCTGCAGATGGAGGTAGTGAGTACCTTCAAGAGAAGCGGTTCCTTTCAGGGTGCAGCGAGGCGGCGCTCGTCAGTGCTCAGCCAACACCATGACGTAACCAATAATTCCACTCCTTCTCACGTAGTTCTCTCACCTGCCAATGCATCTAATGCCCCCGGGAGTGAGTCTTTACGTTCCGTTAACGGCACCTCGTAGAACCCGTGTGCACTCAGACGGCTCGCCTCTACCCAAACACACACACCTGCATTGTTGCCTGCCGTCCAGCGCGCCTGATCTGCTGTATGTTGAGCGTGTGAGAGAGAGAGAGAGAGAGAGAGAGAGCGCAGACAACCCGCGTCTGCCGCTTCTCTGTTCATGTGCATTTTGGTGGCTTTTCAATTGCTTATTCGTTTGTGAATTTCTTTCTTTCTTCCCTCTTTGCTACCTCATGAATTATTTCTTGCTGTTTATTCTGGCTCCGTGCTGCATAAGATGAGAGCGGTTTTCTTTTCCTCATTGCCTTTTCTTGAATCTCCCGTTCCTCGATTCGCTGATAATTCACCCTCAGATCAATGTCGCCTTTAAGGGTTCCCCGAATTGCATTAAGAATCTGTCAAATGTCTCATCTGCTAAAAACGGACAACATGGGGACCATGAAATAAAAGGTTCGACATGTATACACTGAATGAAAAGGCTGTTGTAAACCTGCGAGTATAAAAGCCCATTTTGGTTTCGATTGTGGTTTGGATATAAGCGATGTCGGCATTATTAATGCTAACTATTTTCTGTCCTGTTCAGGAGTCAAAGCATATTTCTGGCATGTGTTTTGCTCTAACTGTCATTGGCTGGGATTTGTTCAGGTTGTGCTGTCTCTCTTCACAGGTTTTGTGTTATAATCAGCTGTCGTCGAATGAAAATGTTTTAACCTCTTGCTCAGTTTTGCTGCTGGGGTTTCGACTCATCAGAGTATCTTTCTTTTTTGCTGCTATACAAACAGCTGTGATACGGATCACCGTTTCTTGAGATGCGTTTCCACAGAGAATGTTTTGCACCAAATATGACATCAGTGTTGCCCTCCAGGTGCCAGAAGGGATCTTTCAGTGCCCTAAAGAAACAGCCACGACTTAGTGTTTCAAATCCCCTCAAAGAGACCGCAGAGCGTTAGCCCAGCTTCCGTTTCACAGTTAACACAAATGTTCACCAAAAATGGAACGTTCTTTCGTTGTTTACTCACCCTCACGCCATTCCAAACTGTATTTCTGTGTTCTGACAGCGGTCCCAGCTAACAGGGAACAATCTCAGAACATTGGCTAACGTTCTCTGAAAATTCTCTCGAAGTACAACTTTTGTTGCAGTAATGTTAGTAGAATGTTTTTTAATGTTATATATCAAGAACATTTTGTTTAATGTTCCACTAACAATTTAAGAATAGTTCTATAATTTAAAAACGTTCGAATAACATCAGGCAATAATGTTAAAACAATGTCTGAAAAACTGGACATTTGAACGTTCCTACGACTTTCAAAATAACATTTTTAATGTTTTTGTTACTTCATGGAAACGTTACAGAAACACAACTCGAATTGGAAGTAACACTGAAGTAACTTTGTGTGATGAACAGACTAAAATCAAATGAAATCATTTATGGAAATCGTTATCAAACGTGATGGTTGAGTGTCAAACGTCATTGGCTCTCATATGTCATGTGACCGAACATGATGACCTCAGTCAAGAATGAATGAATGATTTGAGTGTGAATAAGTTTGATCTGTTTATGTTGTAATAATCTTTGTTTTTATTTTGTTTTTTGGGGGTGACAGCCAGTAGACGCTTTAATCTGTCGACAAGTAGTTTAAAGTTTCTTTCAAATGTTAGTTTTGTGTTGCACTGACACAATAAAAGCATATAGAACTGGTTTAAGGGTGAGTAAACAGTGACAGAATCTTTAGATTTGGATGAACTATTAGTTCCTTTAATTTAAAAAAAACAAAAGTATGAGGTTCACGTTCTAATTTTTCCTCTTTTTATTTTGTTTTTCCTAAACATGTTTTTAGTGTCTTGTCCCGTCCTGTCGTGCTGTGTATTTATTTTACATTTACTTTCTTTTTTGACAGTTTTTAGTTTGCTTTCTCGTTTCCATTTGTCTTGTGTTACTGTATTTTAGCTGTGAAATATAACAGAACAAAGAAGGATTCAGTTAAATGTTCTTTAAATGCGGTAAAGCTTTTTGTGACAGTTTCGCCAAATACTGTAGCGATAGCACAGGAGGGAAGAGGGCTCGCTTCTCAAAAGCTTTGTTGTGCCTTCCTGCCACAACAAAAGATCATTCTAACATTGACTTGTGCTGTAGGTTTAGACTTCCATCCATGAAACGTCTGGCATCTGTCTGTCATGAGGAATCCATGCGATGTGTTTGAGGCAGAGCCTTCCAAACACAATTCCTTTTCTGTTTTTCCATCCAGCACCTGAATGACAAAAGATCAGCCAATTCCGCATGTTACAGAGAGAGAAATACGCAATTAATTTGCACTGTTTTGTTGTATCTTTTTAATATCATATAACATTCCGTTTGAGGAATCCTGGGCGTTATACTCGAACGTTTACAACGTCAGACCTGCGCATCAAAATTCAGCAGTGGCCACAATAAATGGCTCTTTGGAAAAACAAAGCTCCGAAAGTGCTTGAACTGTCGTGTCCATGTCGTGAAGTCTCTCCTTCTGTCAGTCACATGCCTTGTGCTCATTTCTGGGCGTGGTTTGGCTATGCATGTACCAATGAGGAGGGCAGAATAAAAACTCCATGGCCTCCGTCCAATGAATGTGGTCCAGCATGCATGGCCACACCCACACCGACAGTTTTTTCGAGATGATGCATTTCCACCATGGCTGCTGTTTAATCACATGACAAGATGAAGGATGTCAGAAATGGAATATGGAGCGATTCGATTGATGTTTTTACAAATAGTTTTTTATTGAATGTAATCGCATGCCATGCATGAAAGAGCAGAGCAAAGATGACTTATTCTGCATGGTTGCATGGGAGACAAATCCCATTTAATGTGTTCATACTTTTGAGGGCATTCAGAGTGTGTTTTTTTTTTGCATTTGCAAAAATGGCAATCCAGATTAGAAGTGTCTAGAATGAGCTGATATAATCAAAGATACTTTAGTGTTAATTTATTAATCTTTCTCGTTGATTTATTAAAAGTGCATTTTTCCTTATCCAAGGCTTTATACCCTATAAATGTAACATAGTTATTTATGATGTCAGATCAATAAATACTGCTTACTGTCACTAATTCCACTTGTTTTTCAAGACTGTTTAATCTGTGTTACAGAGTTTGTCAACACCAACAGTATGTGAAGATGCACGTTCTTATTTTTGTGTGTTTTTGTGTTTGGTGTGTACCTCAGTTTTGTGTTGAAAAGTTGTGTGCGATCTGATTTCTGTGTGTACTGTGTTCACAATGTGTGTGTGTTTGTACCACATTATTGTGTGCCTTCAAGTCATTGTGTTTATTGTTGTCATTGTTTTTTGGTGTTTATTGTTTGTTTGCATGTTTGTTTTTCTCATGAGTGTTCCATGAATTTAAAACACCTTCTGAACTGGCAACAGTGAAAGTTGTAATTCCGTTTTTGAAATTTACACTCAGACATATTTTGTTTATTTTTAAACGTTAATAATCGATCCTGACTAATCTGACGAGCCTTTCCGCTCTTAAAAATGAGAATGTCTTGCAAAACAGCGTTTTTAAATATAAATATGTATACAAATATCAAAGAAATAAGCAAACGTACCAGAATAAGATCAAATTCATATGCAGTTCATGTCACTGAAATTTTTAAATAAAAGGCAGACGGGGGCTAAGGCTGCTTTGACAGACCCACCTTCCAAATGTTTGTTTTACAAAATACTTATGATGATTTTCCATTTTATTGGAACGATTTGCGTTTAACTGTCTTGTATTGACTCTATATCCTCGTTGGATCCATGACAATTGCTTGAAAATTTTGACTTGTAATTACAACTTAAATATCAATGGTTACGTTTTTTGGGCGTCATTCTATAGCGGTCTATAGAATGCCTGTGAATTCTTCAGATCTGAGTTTTTCGTTTGTTTGTTTGTTTTTAAACACCTATCGCACTTCCGGCCTTACTCCATGTGATTCTTTCAGGTCCGCCAGCTGAAAGAGTCTTAAGTGATGAAAAAGAGGGACTAAACATTTCTCCACCTCTTTGTCCTCTTTGATCCCTCCATTTTTCTCCCCTTTGACATCTCCCACCCCGCACCCGTGATGCACCTGTAGATTCGGGTGGTGAAAGCTTTCCGTAGCTCCCTCTACGACGGCATCGAGCGGCCGGAATCGCGCAACTCCATCCACGACTTCCAGGCGCACCCGGAATTCATCATCACGGACTCCGTTCACAGCATCCCCCTCATAGACCAGACGGACGTAGAGGACGAGTCTGAACGCTCCAATCATAACCACGTACGCGCGGCGCTCCGTTACCCCGCAGCTCGTGCGCAGCCGCCGGCGCCCCAGAGACCCCCGCGATCCCGTTACCCGTCTCGCCCGCTGAGACAACAGAGCCTTCCCGTTACGCTCAACTGCAACAACAACGCGGCGGAGAGCCGCGTCTATCTCGGCACGAACGACAACGGAGTGCCGCACATCTCTCCCTGTCCTGCCCGCCCGCTGCACAGCTTGGAGACGTGCCTGTAAAGAGCAACAGCTGGAGAGTGCCAGCGGACGCGTTACATCTTAGACGGACACCTAATCTTTGTTCCTATAACTATCATTATGAATCAGATTCATGGCTTCAAAATGTTTCGCTGGTTATTTTACGGTATCTTGTGTGACAACCCCACTTCGCATGTGACAGATTTTGTTCTCAGATTGTGTGACGGTGCGCTTGAGGACTAAAGATCTTAAAGACTGAGCCTCGCGGAAGTGTACAAATGAAAAAAAAGTTTATTTGGACATAACTCCTTTTAATCAATAACTTTATTGTTCCAGTTATTATAGTGGTTATATTTCTGCCATAATTACAATACTGCAGTTATGATACGTCATCGTTTAGCTTTATACAACTAAGTATGTTTGTATGTATGACGTCAGCCTGTATGTATGTGTACTTGTTTGTTTGTTTGCTGTTGTTAAAATCCGTGTCTTATGGTTCCACGTGCCCCTTTCTCTGTTTTCTGTGTTAGGGTGTGATCTGTATGTCCAGTTAAAAAAAAGAGAACGAATATATCAGCAGCATAAATAAAATTAAATCTAACCATTGGAGACAAATCTTACATTGTTTTCTGAATATTGCGGAGAAAACAGGCAAATGAACGGGATGTCCTTTGTTTCAGTGAAGGAATGGTTCACTGAACGAACAGAAACTTTTCTCTAAAATTAAAAACAACATATAAACGTTTATATGCAATCATCTTAATTTAAGTATTTCAATAGTTTTAGTTACAAACTGTGTGCAACCTACAAACGAAGCAGATAAGCGAGTGTCAAATAAGAAAAATAAAGACAGAAAATAAACAACTACACAACTAATACAAATGTTTTTTTGCACATATCAGCGTAAGAACTTGTGTGAAAACATTTAACTATTTTAATATTAACATATTAGCTAACTATTTTTAGAGTTTTAGTATTTGCTATGTCCCAGTTTTGCATTCATTAGAGTTTACATTGCCTCACCAAATTTAAACAAATTTAAAATTTGTGGAGAACCTGTTGATATCCAAGCATGATTTTCTTCAGCGGGTTAAGGATAATAATATTAATAATATCTGGTAATATTCTAACCATTCGGTTTGATACTTGTATACAAATTAACTAAATATTTACTTGATTTTCCATCATTTGTTGTTGTACTCACTGCATCCATTTTTTCAGTTTATTCTTGGTCACAGGACTGACTTAAAGGTCTTTCTGTTAAAAGACGCAATCGGTCGTTTATGCCTCTATCACCATCTCTGTTTGAAACATAAAAAATTGCAGGTTAATATATGTACTTTTTATTACGTAATTGAAATCAAATGATGTCGAATCGATATTTCCCAGTAATCTCAAATTATAACTCAGTATCATAAACTTACCGTTGTGACCCAGAGTAAGGTAAGGAAACCGCTGTGAAAACTGATCCGTCATACTGTACTTACCCAATTACTCATTTTTGTTCATTTTAACCCAAGAAAGTTACTGCAGCTTTAAAGATCACAAAGATGGATTAAAACTATACAGTTGTACTACGTCTACGTGTACTAGATATATAACAACCTGGAAGGTAACGTAATGTGCATAGTAATTAAACAGAAAAGTAAAAAACAAAATGTCAGAAAAATATCATTCAAGCCATAGTGGTTAATAGCTCAGTTTTGCTTGTAATATCCAATATGATATTGTGGATCGTGTTTCATAGACTCGAAACGACATTAAAGTAAAAACAACAGGACTTCTTTTTCCTCTTACATAAGGGACTTTTATTTTTACATTAAACGGAAATAGCCAACGCGTAGTTTAAAGATTGCTGTAAATATTCTTGGTTTGGAGAGATAAATGTACTACATCATTTTTTGTAAGATCGTATTTTTGGGCCGAAGACTAAAATTGTCTCTGTGACTATTTCGAGCTCCTTTTTTACAAAAACAATCTTAAACCCGGCGCACGCTGTGCGATTTTGGCCACGATTTGGTTGTCTGAGACAAAGTTTGTAAATCCTAAACGCTTCCTTAAATCCCAGGCTAAAATCTATTGTCTTTGGTCGCTGGTTTGACATGGTCATCGACAGGCGATTAAAATCTATTGCGATCAGTTTTGTTCTCCGATTAAGAAGAATTTCACACGCTTTCCTACAGTGTGACGTCTACAACGACCGTCAAACCAAGAGCCAATAGGAGCGCTGAACCTGATGACGCAATTAGCGCGACAACTTCAAGCGTGGAAACGTGGAAACGAGTCAGGTAGACAGTATGTAGTTATGTAGTTAACATGTAGTTATACTGTTAGGCATGTAGTTAACAAAACTAATGTCATGGCGGTGGGTATGAAATACTTAGCTAATGCATTTGCAAAATGTTTGTGCCGCTAGCAAATTGGAGCCATGTGTTAAATTGATAATCACGTGAAATTAATATTAAACACAAAAACAACACAACATTATATTATACATTATATATACAATATTATGCAGAGAAAAATAGGAAACGTCACAAGCAACATTTTTCAAGCAACATTTATCAACATTAAACTGTACAACATGTTACTGATATTGTATATTTGGATACCGTATGCTGCACTGGGGTCGCTGCTTTTTATAACAGGTGTAACTGAACAGATTTATTTATAATATACATACATATCACAGAAACTTATAACCGTCGACGGTAACCTCAAATGTCCAGGCCTTCATCATTTAAGCATGTCAATGGTTTTAAACCCATATTACCAACTTAGATGTGCTTCGGTCTCATAAGAAATACAGCCCACACCACAACACTAGTTTTCCTGCATCAAAGTCACATAATACGGCGCACTCCACGATCTCCAGATGGATCAGAACCAGTGCTTAGAATAAACATGCAAACATGCCTTTTTAGATCTAAAAAAATGACTGATAGAAATGAAAAGCTTACAGTATTCAAAACCTCACCCAGCTAACAGGGCGCATTCTCAGAACGATGCCTAACGTTCTGTAAACGTTCTCCCAAGATATCAAAATGCTCTTGCAGCATTTTTAGTAGGACGTTATTTTTAAGTTGTTAGTGGATGATTTTAAAACGTTGAATTAAAACACGTTTGAATAACGTTCGTATAACCAAGTAATAATGTTAACACATCTAAAAATCTGAACGTTCCTAGAATATTCAAAATTTTTTTTTTTGCTTTAGGGAAACGTTTCTACTACAACCCAAAATTGTCAGCTGGGCAGCCCAATCACAAAAAGCCACAGAAAAATAAAATCTTTCTGTTGTACATTAATTCACAAACAAACAAACCCGAGAAGAGATTGCATTTATGTAACGTTGTCTTTATGTTTGGAATTAGAACGCATGCGCGGATCTCGGTCACTATTAAAGAACATGCACTCGTTATTTAATAGTTTATCGTTATTACATTTGCAACAGTTTCCATTGGTTACAGCATCACATTAGAGGTCGTCTCATGAATGCACGTTTGTTAGCAACAGCGTATACTGCAATATGAGTTATATCCACTGAGCCTCTCTGACGTATCCTAAAATAACCCAGACGGACACTTGCGCTCCTGTTTATTTTTAAGACGCCATTACACACACCGACGACAGATGGCAGTCACGTCACATGAGCCACACAGACAGTCATCGAAGTCACGTGATCTCTTCAAATTCACCCTTCGTTCCTCTGGAGTCCCATCTCGGCTGGCAGGAGGTGCCAGTCTGTTATCTTGATGCCACGCTGTTTCATCAGCGGCACTCGAGATTGTCCCAGTTCACCGGGAAAAACAAACATCTTTAGATACGTCTGATGACAGAGACCAGAACAAACACGAGGACTGCGGATCAATGGTCCATCAAAGCGCGTGACATTCAATTAGCATAACATCTTACAGTAATATGCCTTTTAGACCAAAACTCAAATAAAAAAAAGACATATCAGAAGTACAGCCATGGAAAGACAGTTATAAGTCACCTGGTTTTGGTAATGAAAAATTAGTGAACAGAGTGCATTTATATGTACAACAAAACATAGATTCCCAAAGCTGACCATAGTACTCGTCAACAGTAAGCAACTGTTATACTTTAAAAATGTTTAAAATAAAGAAGCGTGCATAATTTTCCAAGGTCTCATTAGAGTGCATGTCAACACATCGACAGGACAAAAAATTGTGCCGGGCTCCTCTGTGGTCACGTGACCGACGGATGTTCCCAAGATTGCGTTTTGTCCTTCAAACGATCTGTTTGATTGCTCATTTATCCTGTTAGCGAGTTTATAGTTGTGCATGAGGTCTGCCAGAGGCGATCTCTGATGATTCAACCCTGTACTGGTACACACTGTCCTTGCGTATCGCTCGTATGGTGCTTGCAGTTACACCTCTCAACCAGAGATAAAGTCGGTTGACGTGCAGTCAGAGACCGTACAAACATTCAACACAAACACACAAATAGACAAAAACACAGACGGTGACAACACACGCACATACACACAAATAGTTGTGCAGATTGCAAAGTGACATACGACAATCCATGGATGGATTTAAGCTTTTCAGTAAAGAAGATCTTAAATCTTCAGTAAGATCTTCATCTTCAGGTCTTCAAATCCAGAGAAAGTCATTTCATTCCTAAATATTTTTCCCAATTTTACTTTAGCTTTTCTTGTGCTCCATGTTTTTGTCGGTCTGGAAGAGACTGAACTTTCATACATCACAAATCACAGAAAGTAACGCACAGCATCACACAGACACTTACAGTCAGTTGTGCTTCGACGGTGTGCAAAACATACAGCATCAGCAACTGTAACACACCAGGATGGTTTACACATTTATCATCACACAGTATGGCATGAACTCCTGTGGTCACAACACAGTACGACTTCACACACGTGACGTGTAGACCAGAAGAAAGGGTCAATGCACACGGTCGTAGGTCACGATCCGAGCTTGTGACCGCAATTGCTTTTTCTTTCCCTTCACGAAAGACAGAAGTTCAGACAGATAGCTGTACAACAGGTTATTACACTTCTCCCACTCAACATCACTTCCAGATGAAGCATTATTGCGTTTCAGTGTCATTATTACTCTGTTATTTTGTGTGTTATCTGTGAGAGGAGAATGAAGGGGTGCGTGTGTGTGCTCGTCTGAGTGTGTGTGTGTGT
>JAZGTI010014504.1:0-14059 GCA_036877585.1 Botia kubotai
GCTGTAATCAGCTTTAATTTTGCACTTATTATTAATATTATTCTCATACTATCTATTCATACCCCATATATGACTGTATAACATGCATAATATCATCTGTGTTTCTCCTACCTTGTTTTCTCTGTGTCTGTCTGTCTGTGTGTGCTGTGTACTCGGCCTAAATATATCATACATGTAAAGCTGCTTTGTAACAATGACATTTTGTAAAAAGCGCTATATAAATAAAGTTGACTTGACTTGACTTCTGATTGTTCCCTGACAGTGGAGGCATTACAGTGCCTTGCAAAAGTATTCATACCCCTTGAACATTTCCACATTTTGTCATATTACAACCACAAACTTAAATGTTTTATTGATATTTTATGTAATAGACCAACACAAATAATAAAATATAAAATAAAAAAATAAAAATCTGAAAAGTGTGGTGTGCATTTGTATTCAGCCCCCTTGCGTCAATACTTTGTAGAGCCAACTTTAGCTGCAATAACAACTGCAAGTCTTTTGGGGTATGTCTCTACCAGCTTTGCACATCTAAAGACTGAAATGTTTGCCTACTCTTCTTTCAAGTTCAGCCAGATTGGATGGGGAGCGTCTGTGAACAGCAATTTTCAAGTCTTGCCACAGATGCTCAGTGGGATTTAAGTCTGGACTTTGACTGGGCCATTCTAACAAATGAATATTCTTTGTATGTTTAGGGTCATTGTCTTGCTGGAAGGTGAATCTCCTTCCCAGTCTCAAGTCTTTTGCAGCCTCCAACAGGTTTCTTCTAGGATTGCCCTGTATTTAGCTCCACCCATCTTCCCATCAACTCTGACCAGCTTCCCTGTACCTGCTGAAGAAAAGCATCCCTACAGCATGATGCTGCCACCACCATGTTTCACAGTGGGGATGGCGTTTAGGGTGTTACTTTTCTGCCACACATAACGCTTTTCATTTGAGCCAAAAAGTTCAACTTTGGTCTCATCTGACCAGAGCATCTTCTTCCACATGTTTGCTGTGTCCCCTACATGGCTTGTGTCAAACTTCAAATGGGACTTTTTATGTCTTTCTTTCAACAATGGCTTTCTTCTTGCCACTTTTCCATAAAGGCCAGATTTGTGGAGTACACAATTTATAGTTGTGTTGACAGATTCCCCCACCTGAGCTGTGGATTGCTGCAGCTCCTTCAGAGTGACCATGGGCCTTTTGGCTGGTTCTCTGACCAGTGCTCTCCTTGCTCGGTCTGTCAGTTTAGGTTTCATCACACAACAACGTCCTTTTTGGGATATATCATTAGCCAAGAGGGGGTCGCTATGGACGAAAGAAAGGTAGAATTATGGCCTCAATCAAGAACCGTAAGAGTTACAGAGATTTTTGGGCTTTGCTAACTGTTATAGACGTTTTATCAGAGGCTTTAGCACAGTCGCCGCTCCTCTTACATCCCTAATCAAGCAGACCACAAATAGGTTAAGATGGACCCCACAGGCTGAGGAGGCACTTACTGAGTTAAAAAGGAGTTTTACATCCGCACCCACCTTAATACACCCCGATCCAGATCTTCCTTTCGTGGTAGAGTTAGACACTCCGAACACCGTGTTGGGGCCGTAATATCACAATTACATGGTTCACCTCCTAAACTTCACCCTTGTGCATTCTTTTCCCGCAAACTCTCACCTGCTGAACGTAATTATGACGTGGGCAATCGCAAACTACTGGCAATGAAGTTGACTCTTGAGGAGTGGAGGCACTGGTTAGAGGGTGCTGTTCATCCTTTTGTGGTATTTACCTGATCATAAGAACCTTGAATACTTGCGCTGTGCCAAGAGACTTAACCCCAGACAAGCCAGGTGGGCTCTGTTCTTTACCCGCTTTCAGTTTATGGTTACTTATAGACCCAGTTCAAAGAACATCAAAGCTGATTCCCTCTCTCGCCAATCTGAAGGAGAACCTAACTCCTCTAATCTCGAACCCATTATCCCTGAGAAATTGTTGCTAGCTCCCGCACAATGGGATATAACCACAGAGATTAATTTAGCTAATAGTCAGAGAGCACCTCCCTCCACATGTCCACCCAATCTGACTTTCGTGCCTGAACCCTTTCGTAAACGATTGATTTCCCTAGTTAATGATCTACCCAGTTCTGGTCACCCAGGTATTACTGCTACGGCAGAGATTTTAAAGAACCGCTACTGGTGGCCGTCCCTTACTCCTGATACAGCTAATTACATCCAACAATGTGCCACATGCCAAACCTCAAAGAATCCCAGACAATTACCCGCAGGATTACTACAACCTCTACCTACACCTCAATGACCATGGTGTCATATCACGGTCGACTTTATAACAGACTTACCCATTCTCAAGTTCACACCACAATACTGACTATAGTCGATCGATTTTCTAAGGCCTGTTGCCTCATCCCTCTTCCCAAACTTCCCACTTCTTTTGAAACCGCAGAACTGCTTTGTAAAAATGTTTTTAGATTTTATGGTCTACCTGAGGATATATTATCTGATAGAGGCCCCCAGTTCACCTCCCGAGTTTGGTCTGCCTTTTTTAGCAATTTGGGAGTCAATGTAAGCCCTACCTCTGGTTATCACCCTCAATCAAACGGAACGCCTAAATCAAGAGGTCACATGATTTTTAAAGTCCTAATACAAGGAATGTCAATCGGACTGGAGTAGATATCTAATGTGGGCTAAATATGCGCAGAACTCTCTAGTTAAGCCCGCAACCGGACTAACACCATTCAAATGTGTGCTTGGATTCCAACCTCCATTATTTGCCTGGTCTGGCGAACCCACTGAACTTCCTTCAGTTATGGAATGGCTTCAAAGAAGTGAAGAGATCTGGGACCGGGCACACACTCATCTTTTACACATAGTCAGAAGACAGACTCAAAGGGCCAATGCGCATTGCAGACTGGGTCCAGCTTACGCCCCTGGGCAGTGGGTATGGCTATCAACCAGAGACCTTACTTGCAGAAAACTTAGTCCCAGGTATGTCAGACCTTTTCAAATTATCAGACAGATCTCTCCAATATTGTTTCGTTTAAGATTACCTGCTAACTATCGTACATCTCCTACCTTCCACATGTCCCTCCTGAAACCCAGAGAACAGACCCCCCCGATCATGATCGACGGCGAGGAGGCATACAGATTTCGCGATCTGCTGGACTCCAGGCGCCGGGGTGGAGTTCTACAATATCTGGTGGACTGGGAGGGGTATGGTCCAGAAGAGAGGCCTTGGGTCAACGCAGGTGACATCCTGGACCCTACACAGACTGAGGAATTTCACCGGAATCACCTGGAGAAACCGGCCCCTCATCCCTGTGGAAGACCCTGGTGCCGCCCGCCTCCTTGCGCCAGAAGTCGCTCGCGGGGGGGGTTGTTTCTGTTACGGTGGAGGCTCCAGCCTCCTCTGCACCGCGCCACCAGAGGGAGCCTTTCCCGAAATATTGAACGGAATCCCGAACTACATTTCCCAGAATGCATTCTAGGTTCGCCACCTGCTCATCGTTTCCCGCTGCCTATTTAAACCAGACATTCAATATCACTCTTTGCGAAGTCTTGTTTGCCCTGCATCAATTATGAGCTTACTCTCCTACTGATTTTTGTGTATGATCTGGACTGTCCTTGGTTATTGATTGTTCTCTGCCTGCCCCTTGATTGGATTGTTTATCATTTTGATTCTTGCTGCCTGTCCCATGTTTCTGGTTTTTGATTGTTTGCTGCCTGTCTCGACCACTGCTTGTCTACGATTACGATTTGCCTCGCCTGTGTTATCCCTGTTTACTGTTGATTACCCTCGCCTGTTTGACCATTCTAATAAAAACTGCATACGGATCCTAACACCTCTGACTAGAAGTTATGATGAAGAGACGGGTTGGCTGAAACGGCAAGCATTTCTGTTTTAGCAAGGTTGAGTTGAAGGTGATGGTCCTTCATCCAACACGATATGTCCGAGATGCAAGATGGTACCATGGGATCATCAGGGTGGAAAGAGAGGTGGAGCTGAGTGTCATCAGCTCCACTGAAATTCTAACTGTAATTGGCTCTCCTGAGATTCTAAAGATGTCTGTATAACCAATGCGGCTTAAAGGACCCGATTATCCACCCACAATCATCTGTCTACATGAAAAGGGTAACACAGCATCAGTTTTGCCAAATAAGGGTCAAACCAAAAAGCATGAACTAACTTGATACAAGTTTAACACGTTATTATATAATTATCTGGACAGCAAAGGCAGCACTGTAAACAGTGTGTGTTTTGTCGGGGAGTGTTTGTACATTCAAACCGATTTGTACTGCTCAGCATGCCAGCTGGGTCTTAATATTGCAGGCCTGAATTGCTGTTGCTCACCGTCTGTCCGAATGATGTATTTCACATTTCAAATGGGCAGTCAATCTTTCCAATCAACTTTCTCTCCATGTTTAATCAAATTCGATTTCACATGACAAGATTATTGTTCAGAGAGGTAGGACAGGCTCAAAGTTTGGTGGGATTTCTGCTATTCAGCTGCAGTTTTTTTTTAGCTTCAATTGAAATCACAGACGAGAGTCTGTTCGTCTCAATAAATCAATCTAGGCATTTGCGTTGGCTGATCTTTGCAAGTAACAGACACTTGAAGAATTTACAGCTAATTGTGTGTGAAAAGCTGCAAAACAATCACTTTTGTTGTGAAAAAATTAAACACTTTGTGCTCTGCCAAGCAAATGTTTCTCAACTTAAGTTAAAACAAAACTGATTTCAAAATTAAGTGTGTAAATGAGAATGTGGAAAGCCAATAATACTCTTGTTATGTCCTCTGGGAGATAGTTACAACTTTACTATCAGTGTCATGACTCTCACACTGAGTCACTCAGAAACAAAACATGTTTCAACATTAACAATTTGCTCTTAAATTATGACAGCAGGAAACACAAGACATACTGTATAAACCCTCAAATGTTATACTCGAGAGCAACTGACACAGAAACTGTCACTTAAATACTCATGCTAGACTAGACTGTTTATCTTTGCTGGGTTTTGACCATAAAAGCTCAATTCAAGAGTAATGTGCCTCTACAGATCAAAGACAACTGCCTTGCTGTCCAGTGAGGCTTAGACAACATTTTAGTATGCAGCCACCTTTCAAAGAAACTGGTTTCGAACCGCTTTTAGTATATTTAACCACAACGTTTTTACTACAATGCTTAAACTGGCTAGATTAAGTCATCTTGGTAGAGACAATGGCATTGTGCATGAAGGCTAAACCACTAAAAAACAGACCACTAAATACCCATACCTCCTGCAGAAGACTTACACATTTTAAAACAGTTGGATGAGCTGAGTATACCCCAGAGAAATATGATGTAACCAACAGATTAGAATGCAGATTATATTCTTGGAACCGATCAAAGCACAAAGGAAAGCACATCCGACCAGACAGTGTGTATTCGATGAAGCTCTGATTTTTCTTTTGAATAGTAGTACTCTATTGTATGACATTTTAAATGGCACATTTTCTCATGATCCCCAAGACTGCTTTACAAAATGTTTATGCACTAAAGACATCAAGAATTGGTCATGTAATTCTGTGTGAAACCAAAAAATGTCATTTTAAATATAATGCCATGTTGGTATAGTTAAAACTAACAGCATTATTCATAATAGAGAATTACACCTACAATTCAATGTATTTCAGCACTCATGGTATTATTTTTATTGGGGTTGAGAAAATTATTAAAAAGATTGTGTTGATCACCTGCTCAAATACTCTAACACAAGTCATGTGGCTAGGTTAAACTAGTGATGCATATGAAAACCACCAGTTGTGTCATGATGCTCAGCTGAAATGACTTCAGGCAAAACATGCAAGTAACGATTTGCAGTTTTCAGTCTCCGTCTTAAACCTGCCCGGTTGAGCTTATCTAGCCTGTCACCTGTAGTGCGGACTTTGACACTACACAAAGCCAGGCTGTTTGACTCCCACCCTCTCCAGCTGAGTATACAGTGGAAGTCAATATGTCTGTCTTTATTAAAGAAACCATAACCATGGGCCTCCTTTAAAATGGCACTTTATTCTGGCCATCTATCTATTGATGATTAATTAAGGTCACCTTATTGGCTCAAAGCCCTGCCAAACAAAGCAAAGAAGTACACATTGAAAAACTTGGTCTGATATCTCCTACACTGACAGCCTGTGATTTAGGAAGTCATTGGAAATTCTAACAGCCGTGAGTCTGACTGACCATTGAAAGGGGGAATACATACTGAAATATTTAATGTACAGTAAATTTCAGTTCTATACATTTTCTTCATGTTGTAAATGTCTAAATCATAAATCAGACAGTATTCTAAAACAGTCCTGGATACTGATTGGTCAAAGCAATGTTCCAGCTATGCTAAAATATATCATTTAAAAATTTGCTCAAAGTTGCACTATTGTGAAAAAACCTTTTAGCAGAAGAGGTTGCTATTCTGCATAAGGTTAGCCATTACTAAATTGACAATACGACAAAGTACCATATTGCTTTATTTCACACAACTGTATAAACAATGGTTAATACTTATGAAAATGACAGGTTGCAAAATAAAGTTGGACTAAGTGAGACAGATCCCAATCTGCTAAAAGTCACTGCTGTGTTTATTAATTATTCAGCCTAATTTACTAGCTGACAAGACTGTCACCGGACTGGGCCACTGCAGCTGTGTACTACAGACTACAGAATGCGATATACTGTAAACAAACACATAACCAAACACTGTGCCAGAAGAGAATGATGTAAACTAAAACAAACCATGTGTCATATTAGCGGCAGATTGTTTGAAGGCGACTATTTTTGACGCATCATAGACTGTGACGTCATTCTCGTCTTCGAAGGTCAAACCGATGAAAATAACAACTGATCATGATCAGCCTGTGGTAGACGCAGTGTAAAAACTCTTTGCGTTATGCGTTCACCCTACCGGTCACTAGTTGTTTTGCTTTCTGTCAGAGGACAAAATAACAGGACCCATAACAGTTTTGCTGCAGTTTTAGCTCAACGGACACGTTTGCTTAAAATAGACGTTAGGTGCTCTAAATGATCACACCGCGCGTCATTTAAATGCGAATAATCCTATACGACATGCAACAACTTTTCCCACTGATTCATTCCTAAAAAATAAACATGTAACGTGTAATTTAATAAAAAACAAAGTTACAAGATATTCGCATATACTACAGCGTACGCTTGGCGCGTAAATGAAAAATAAATGAGATTCCTTACGTCTTCATCCTCGCAGGCGTTTCTCTTGCGGTACTGGACAGAATCTCGGGATGTGGGATTATGAGGACTCTTCCCAGCCTTATTCTCCTCCTCGGGAACCTGTCCACCCAGGAGATGGCTGGCTTCAGGTGGATGAGGAAAAGATTTGTTTGTATTAATCTTCCCCGAGAATCTCTGGTAAAGCGAAGCCATGGGTGCGGTTAAAATCACTAAAGCATCTCAGAAAAGCGAGAGGTGTATTTGTTTTGTTATTTTTCCCTTTCCCGCAAAAGGTAAACGCTCCTCGTCTTCTTTAATAGCTCAGAGCCTGATGTCCTCAAAAGAAAGCTAGCAAGACGAAGATTTAAATTAAAATGAAATACAATTCGTTCCGTTGGTATAAGGGAGTAATTCTCTGTGCAATGGCTGTAGTAACCGGGCGGTACTAGAGAAAGTCTGCTCTGTATTTAAAGCACGCTGTTTCCTCTATAGCTAGTCTGGCAAAAAGCGACCATAAAGCAGTACATATTAAATTACATCAAACCATCAGATTAAAAAAAAATCGAGCTTATAATATCTTACTGTATTCTTAAAAATGATGCGAGCGATGTTAAGACGTGTGAGTAGCTTTACGCGGAGCAGTGTGTGTGTGTGTGTGTGTGTGTGTGTGTGTGTGGATAATACGCGTTCTGCATAAGAAGTGACCACTGAGAGGATATTTAACTAGAGATCATACAGAGAATACACACGACTCTCACCTCAGATGTCACTACATGTATATTCGCATCCATTATTAATATTGATGGATGTTTAAAATTCAAGAATAACCTTTCCCTTTAATTTCAAACAATGCCATTAAGGTCAAATGCATAGTGTTGGAGTGCCACACTGTGGTAAAATGCAAAAAATAAATAAATAAATACACAGCTTGGAGAAACACTGCGTTGACATGACAGTTAGTTTTTCCTTGCCATCAAACCACCAATAAGATAATAATTTGAAAACAGAAAGAAAGCGACATGTTCCGAGGAACACGTTCCTGGACAGCTCCACAAAAACACTACACTAATGGACCTCATGATTTTAAACTGATCCAACGTAATCAACTTTACAACTTTAAATGTGGACAAATTTCACGTTGTTTTTACATTTCCTGTGAAACATGCGTCTCACAGTGCTGTTAAGATTCGTTTTGGTGTGTCAATAATAGTCATGCAGTCATCCGTATCTCACAAAATTAAATGTTTAATGAATATACTGAATTTGGCCGATTATTCGGGTTCTTTAAAAGGTTTTTGGAGCAAGATGTCTTAATAATAAGAATGAATAAATTATAATAATAAAATGAATGAATCACAGTTTGTAGAAACCATAAACATCAATGTATGCATTTCATGCAAACCATGAATGTCAATCTAAAATTATTTGAATATCAAAGTATGATTTTTAATTCAATAAATTTAACTACATCTGAAACTACAGCTGAGAAGAAGTTCATAGAAAAGCAGCAATAAAAAACAACTTAAACAAAATTTGTTTTGCAGCAGGAGATATGGTACATGCATGCATACTTGCAGCATGTCTAAAGGCTGTTCATGTTTCTGTGCTAATTATAGATAATTCTTAGAATTCTATACCTATCTGAATATCTGCATGGGGCTCCTGATTGTGTAACGGTGGGCCGGTTGTGTTTGTGGTAAAAATAACAACGGAACGCAGAACTAAACAATAAACGGTATTTAATGAATTAATGAACACAAAACACAAACAGTAACTAAAAATAATGAGGTGACAACAAGTCCAAAACAGCAGTGAAATACAAAAACAATCCACGCCGAACATACAAGACAGGTCCAGGGCAATAGAATCCAATAATCCAAGAAAACGGGAAACACACGAGAAATAACTAATTACAAAAAAAACCACCGAACAACGCCAAACACCAACACTAGAACATACAAAACACGGAACTTAAATACACAAACTAATCATGGACGAACAGGTGATGACTTAACAAAAACAGGAAGTGAACACGGAAAACACAGAGGGCAGCAACTACATTTCATAATAGGAGTCCGGACTCCCAGCATAGCATGGGAAACAGATTGTTGTAACCTATATATAATACACACAGATGTATGACTTGTATAGTTCAGTACATAACCGCTTTTGTAAAAATAAACCTTGAGACCATTCACCAAAACAAGCTGTAATATATGTACAATTCTTGGCAATGTGGTCCTAACTGTATCACGTATATTTCTATAATGCAAGGAAAATTAAATGTTATGTAAATCAATTACTTTCTCTTTTACTGTAAGTAATTTCAATTTTCCTCCAGAGTATGCAGCCATCTGAAGTGTGCTTACTCAAAACAGAGCAGCTGGAGGCTAAATAACTTATAGCCTGCATTATTCATGTACTCTGTGCTACAAAGGTATTTGGATTTAATTGATTTCAACAGGCAAAAGTAGAGAGCTATCATGCCTTTACTTTCTATCATACCTTTTAGATTACCTAGATAAGCTATTAACCCTGCCCTCAGGGGATGTTGTCTAACAAAGTAGTGTCTACATTGTTAGACAACATTTTCTACATAGACATTTTTGTCTATATTATTGCCGCATTTACCTAGAAGGCAATGGAGTTTTCTCTGCAAAATATTTAAAAACATTTTAACAGAGTAAATTCAACATTTCCTCGCTCTGAAGCCAAATGATAATCTTGTTTTCTCCTAATAAGCTTGCAGATATTAATTTTGGTATGATCTTTGACTGCCTGGCTTAGTTCACCCAAAGATGAAAATGTTGTCATTGTTTACCCATCCCTATGTCTTTCAATTTTCATCGATTTATAAATGTCTGGGCAGGTATTTTACATACAATGAAAGTGGATGGTGAGTTATAATACCAAGCTCCAGTTTTCAGTATGCTTTTTTCAAAGCTATTGTATGGCCTCAGAAGACTTTGAATACAGTGCATAAGTTGGGGCTTAGCACTATCTCCACCTTCCATTTTCATTATATACAAATGAGCTACCCAGACATTCTGACTAAAATCTTGTGTTTCACAGAAGAGCGAAAATATAGGGTTGGAAAGCAATCAAGGTTCTTTAGGAAACTATTCTTCTATAGAATGCCAGTGTGCATTTACTAATCTGCTAACCCACCCTCTGTAAAGACTGTAGATGTTTTTATTTCACTGTGTCATGCAATTTACTCTGAGATAGAATATCATATTGGACACCTTAAAACTCCAAACTCCCATGAGCAGTTAAAAAAGTAAACAAACAAGAATGAAATGCATGTTTTACCATGATAAAGAAGAAAACGTTCTTCAGCACACACAACATAACGTTATAAATCCTTTATAAAGACAAAATGTATCTGTGTGCTGCACAGGCATTCAGTATGGGATCAGTATGGCGGCATCCCAAAAGAAGCTAATTCTTAGAACCCATGATTCATAAAGTAAAAAAGTCTCCTCATTATGCACTGAAATGACGCCCATAGAGCCACAAGCCAATCTTCAGAATCATCATCTATAAAATGACATCTTTACCATACATTTATCTTGGATTTAGATCTATTAACCTGAAGTAAAATTTGAACATCAGTCTCAATATCATCCATGGCACTGAATAATGCACAAAGACAGGTCTATTTGTCATTTTGTCAGTTATCCTAACAGTGAAATGCTAAACACAAGTGAACAGCGTATAAGAATATTACCTATATGTCCTATGTATGACAGACAGTGATACATGCCAAAGTGTATTATCAAATGCAATTAACCACAACAATGTTGACCCAGTTCAGCAGTGAAATAAACTCCTTATCAATCAATTATGCTTCAACATTCAATTACAGCCTTGGCTTGTTTACGCTAATGTGACACTGGTGAACACAATTAAAGCTTCAACTCTCAGAGCGTCTTCATGGCACAGAGCCAATGGGTGTGTTTAAAAGCTGAAAAATGCTGTTGGAATGAAGCCAACAAAGCATGTGCAGCTCCAGTGCTAGTGCTATATCTAGTAAAACACCTTTTATTACATGTACATGTATTCTTGACTTGTCTATGATACCCCATAATCCTGTGGACACAGTTCAATGTAAATATTTAATATTAAATTCAATTTTACTTATGTAGTGCTTTTTACAATGTTACATTGCTTCAAACAGCTTTACATATAATAAAAAAGAATAATAATAATAAAGCACAGAACAAATGTCGGACATGTTCAGCAAAGAATACATATATTAATACAGTATAATATAGTATTATTGCAAATAATATGTGTGAGAAGACTAATTACGCATACTAGGTTTATAGTAAGTTTACTGTTTTGTCTACTTACCTGTACTCACCTCCTGAAACCAACTCCTGGATACTCCTCAGTCATTCCCCAAAAGTTTGCATCTGGTAAAAGAGATTGCTCTAGTCAATATTCTTATCTGTTTATCTAAGGACTTGATACTCATCAGTACTCACCTGCTTGCATTACCAGTTATTATCAGTCTATTGTTCAATAAATCCACCTGTTTGGTTTTAAAACTAATCTGTGTCTTTAAGTCTGACTTACCGTTACAGAAGACCAGACCATAATAACATGAACCAAACAGGTGTGGATCCGTTCCAGGAGCTGGTGGACTTACTTTGCCGTGCCATCAACTCCCCTGCAACTTCAACGCCGACACCAGCACCTGCTTCCCCATCCGTCACTCCAGCACCGTTCAGTCCCATGGTCAACCCAGCGCCCTACTCTGGTTTGGCGGAAGACTGCAACAGATTCCTATTGCAGTGTGCACTCGCTCTAGAGATGCAACCGCAACGATTTCCCACTAAGAAAGCTAAAATCTCTTTCATTCTGTCGCTATTATTAGGTCAAGCGCTCCAATAGGGTGACTCGTTATAGCAGCAAGATGGACCAGTTACTAAATCCCTTAATGCCTTTATTGCTCACTTCCGTGAGGTTTTCGGATGACCCTTTGGAGAGGCTTCAATCGGTGAGCAATTGTACCATCTAACACAAGGCAATTCAATACCTGATTATGCTCTCTGTACAGTAGTTGAAACGAGCACTCCCTGTTGACCATCTTTCGCCAAGGACTGAATCTTACTCTGCGGTTGCATCTTTCAGCATATGATGACAACATAGGGCTTGAGCGCTTTATCCAACTCTCCATTCGAGTGACAACTATTATTCAAAGCTGTATGGAAGAAAATAACTACCAATATGACCCTTCCATTTCCTGGTCGACTGGAGAAATCCTGATGTGGGGCAAAGAATGCCTTTCTTGTTGTTTTCCTTACCTCCCAAGGCTGGTCATAATGTCTGTGATTCCAGTGAACTCCATGTCTATTAAAAGTCCCTTAAAAAAATCAATCCGTCGACATCCCTGAAGCATACTCCCCCTTCAGCAACATTTTCTGCCCCAAACGAGCCTCACAACTACCACCTCACCGACCATGGGACTGTGCAATGTCCTGAACGAACATCACCAGCACGTTTCTGAGGTCCTCCAACTGCTCCGCGAACACCAGTTATACCTGAAAGCTGAGAAATGCATGCTCCACCAGTCCTCGATCCAATTCCCAGCATATTCAATCAGCGCCCACGGCATCAAGATGGATGAAGGGAAGGTGGAACCTATCTGGTCCGGCCATGTCCCACCACCATGAAAGAACTTCAACGATTCCTGGGTTTCTCTAATTTCTACTGACGCTTCATCCAAAACTACAGTTCCATCACAGCTCCACTCACAAATGTCCTGAAAAACAAGCCCAAGTCTCTGTCCTGGACTCCTGAAGACACTAACGCAATGAAAACCCTTCAAAAAGCTTTCATGTTGGCTCCACTCCTGGTCCACCCTGCCCCACAAAAACCCTTTGTGGTCAAAGTGGACGCTTCAACATCCGGAGTTGGAGCTTTCTTATCCCAGCAGTAGAGGAAACCTCCTTGCCACCATCCATGTGCCTTCTCTAAAAAGTTACCAGCTCCACCGGGGTGCCCTCCAAACTTAACATATGTTAACATTCTTTCATCAAAAACCTACCTGCACTGTCTTTATTTCTTTATTATTTCTCAGTGCCCGACATATTACATCAATAAATAACTATAAATCATTATAAAAATGCTATTTTTGTGTCACAGTGTGGACTGTAAAAACTGAGACTTTCGAAAATGATGATGCATTTTTAGTCATGTGACCAATACAGCTGTGGACAACATGTTGGACGACATTCTACAGCAATTGTTTTCGCTGCCCTGCATTTTGACAGTCTTGTTAAAGATTCATGTAAGTTTGAAAAATGACACTTAGGCACACTACAAATTGCCGCAACGTTTCAAACACCTGGAAGATAAATAATCGCCAGCCCGAATTGACGCAGGTCGAACTGTGTTACGTTTTACCCATGCGCAGTAAAGGGATGTAAGCGTTCCAGATTAGTGTAAACTTAGTTAGATGTCAGCAGTCTTCCAGTAAGGAAGAATAATGGCCCACTGACAGTTGCATTAAAATAAACAAGAGTTGAGGATGACCAATCCTAAAGATCTGTTCAGGTGTAAACAGCCTGTAAATACCTCCTGGCACAGAATCTCACTGTAGACAGTGTTCCTGACAGTAATTGCCCCATTTCTGGAGCTCAAATTCTCCCCAGCAGATGACGGGTTCATGCAAGTGTAACCAGGGCATACCAAGAATGATGGAGTGATGGAGTGATGAGATGATGAAAAATTGTATTTGCTCCTGATGAAGTGCTCCCACAGACAACTGTACTGGCTGGGTTTGACGGGTCTTATTCCTTTCACCAAGGACATGTCCATCTATCGCTTCCACTGTTAAT
>JAZGTI010014505.1:0-14059 GCA_036877585.1 Botia kubotai
GAGAGAGAGAGTGTGTGTGTTCTGTGTGTATTTTCTCTCTCTTAGTGTGTGTATTCTCACTCTTGTGTTCTGTATGTGTGTGTTCTCTCTCTCTCTCTCTCTCTCTCTCTCTGTGTGTTCCGTGTGTGTGTTCTCTCTCTCTCTCTGTGTGTGTTTGTGTATGAGAGAGAGAGTGTGTGTGTTCTGTGTGTATTTTCTCTCTCTTAGTGTGTGTATTCTCACTCTTGTGTTCTGTATGTGTGTGTTCTCTCTCTCTCACTGTGGGTGTGTGTGTGTTTTGTCTGTGTGTGTGTGTCAGATTGATGAGGATTTCCTAATGGGCCGTGTGTGAATATTCTCATTGTTTTGGTTCATTTGCTCTCTGACATCAACAGGAAACTAAAATACTGCACCAGGAAGAAACTGCGGCTGTGTATTTGTGTTGGTGAGTGTGTGTGTTTGTGTGTTTGTGAGTAGTGTGTGTGTATGTATGTGACTCTTGGCCCTTCTATGAAATGTTTTTCATATTGTCTCTTTGGTTTGTTAATAATCAACAGGAAGATAAAATACTACACCAGAGAGAAACTATGTGTGTGAGAGAGCGTGTGCGTGTCTGTGTGCCCTTTAAATGAACTAACAGCTAGAAGTCAATATAGGAAGATAACGACCTTTCACAGACAGACAAACACACACATACACAGATACTGTTCTCTGTCCTTGATTTTTGTGTTGTGTTGTTTTATTGTTTTTTGTACGATTAATAGTTGTTTATTTTTAGTGGATGCAGAACACACACTGTGAGTGTGCGATTACTCGTACACTAGTTTAGAGATCCGAAACTGACACAAGTTACACTAAACAAGCATGTTTCAGAATCAGTGAGGGTTCTCAGAAGTGCCCCGTTCAATCCTGATACATTTAGCTTATGGAGAGTTTGATGGATCTTCTTGTCCATTAGCTGATTGTTTGGTAAATTATGACACAGAAGGTCGATTCAAACATCTGCTGAGTCACTGGAACTGAGAAATGTGAATCAGGGTTTTAATGCTGCATGTTCTCTGTGGGAAAATACATGAATAGAAAAAGAAGCTTTAGTGTCGGTTTACTTACCGTATACTGTCAGCAAAACGTGACAAATCTGAGCAAGAAATGAGAGGAGCTTTTTTTTAATTATAAATGATAAATGCAGTTTTCTGTTAGGGTTAGACAGATAAGTAAATGTGTGTGTGAACATTAAACTTGAATCTTCCATCATCACAAAATCTCCTCTGTTGTCATGGTGAGATGATGAACGGCACAGAAAGAAAAAGTTTTTTTACCACCCACATACACAGATGATAGTACTGCACATGTCTCTCTCTCTCTCTCTCTCTCTCTCTCTCTCTCTCTCTCTCTCTTTGTTTCTCTGTTTCTCAGTTTTTATATTTCTCTGAGAAGAAAGGAAAGAAAACTTTAAAAATGGAATTATTGGTTGTTTTTTGTGGAATCTTTCTTTCATTAATTAGTGCTTATTCTACTGGTCCTGTCTCTCACACACACACGTCATGCCCTTCATAACCAAGGCAACTACATATTACATACCCACCTCAACACGCCACACACACACACACACACACACACACACTGCAGGACTGACAGACATGGATTTAGACATGATAAGAGATAGATTTGTGTGTGTTTTGTGCTGGCTTTCAAATGAAAAAGCTGATAGTGGAAAAATGTTGAAATCATATTAGAAATACAGCAAATGTCATTATTTATCTTTTCATAAACACATCAACATCACAACCCTGTAAACCTACAGCAGTGTGTGTGAGAATGTGTGAATGTGTGTTTCTTACTGATGTGTCTTCATTCAGAGGTTGTTTCTTTAAACTCGGTCTTAAATGAAATGTGAAAATCAGTGTATCTTTATACACTTTAGTTTAGTTCTCAGGTCCACTTTGTGTTTTTATTTGTTTAACTTTCTCTCTCCCTCTCTCTCTCTCTGTCTCTTTCTCTCTGTCTCTCTCTCTCTTCCTCTGTCTCTCAGCATTCCATGCATCTGTCTATATCTGTCTGACTATAGTGGAACTGTCAGTAGTTGGGCAGTAGTTTAACTCTGTCAGTAGTCTGTAGTTTAACTCTGCTTTAACTAGCTTGGCTGTAGCTTAACTCTGTCAGTAGTTGGGCAGTAGTTTAACTCTGTCAGTAGTCTGTAGTTTAACTCTGCTTTAACTAGCTTGGCTGTAGCTTAACTCTGTCAGTTTTGGGCGGTAGTTCAACTCTGTCAGTAGTCTGTAGTTTAACTCTGCTTTAACTAGCTTGGCTGTATCTTAACTCTGTCAGTAGTTGGGCAGTAGTTTAACTCTGTCAGTAGTCTGTAGTTTAACTCTGCTTTAACTAGCTTGGCTGCAGTTTAACTCTGTCTGTAGTTGGGCTGTAGCTTAACTCTGTCAGTAGTTTGGCTGTAGTTTACCTCTGTCTGTAGTTGGGCTGTAGCTTAACTCTGTCAGTACTTGGGTTATAGTTTAATTCTGTCATAGTTTGGTTGTAGTTTAACCGTGGGAGTCATTTGGTCTGGCTGTATTCTACAGTGCATGTGTCTCCAGTGTTTCTATGGCGACTGGGGAGGCAGCGCTGTTGGAATAACAACCAGAACCTCTAAACACCGTCTGGATGAAAACAAGAACCAAAATAAAACATCAGGAGGAAAAGCCATTAAAAATGTGAAATAAATAATTGATTTTGTGGCACAAAACAAATTGTACTTTTATTTATTCTCTGAAAGCTTTTGGTAGAGCAATACAAATATAGGTGATTAAGAACATGATTTAACCAATGAATATGTATACACTAATTACACACACTCAGAACGAATACACACATACTAAGAACACACACACACACACACAAAACATACAGTCACAGAACGTCTGAGTGTACAGTTCTGTCTCTTCAGAATAAACATTTAAGAATGTTAAAGACATTTGTTAAAATTGATTGTGCTGCTGGGTGAGAAGTGTGTGTGTGTGTGTTTGCATTATTCTTATTGGAATGTGGGCTGTGTAGGCACAAGGAACTGTGATTAACACTCTTTCTCTCTCTGTCTCTCTCTCTCTCTCTCTCTCTCTCTCTGTCTCTCACTCTTGTTTGTTAAGCTGTATAAAAATACATGCTGTTGTCAGGTGTTTTTTGAGAAATGTTGCACATGATTGGAGTGTCTGTACAGCACAGATTATACACCTGAATGTGACTCTGAGTGTAAACCTCTGGCTGTTTTCTCTGTGTGATTACACACAAGCTTGTTTGCAGATCTCTCTCTTTATTTGTATGAGAAAGAGAAATTAGAAACAGTTTGGTGTGTGTGCTCTTATAGGTGCCTGCAAACACTCACATGGTGTATTTTAAGTGTGTGTTTGTATGTATTTTTCTGTGTGTGTGCTGTGTGTGATTTATGTTTGTTTGTTCATACACACCTACATAGATCATGAGGCAAATTAAACATATTAAATATGCTTTTTTTTTCAAACGTTACAATGCAGAAAGTGAGGGTTGAGTTTAGGGGTAGAGTGAGGTCCATGGAAAGTCCCCACAAAGAGTGTGTGTGTGTGTGTGTGTGTGTATGCACTCACTGGTGCGTGCAGGCATACTCACAAGGTGTATTTTGATTGTGTGTGTGTGTTTGGTATTTCTTTTGACATTTGTGTAATGTAATTAGTTAGAAAAGGTTAATCAATTCTGCTGGACTTAATAATGGTCCTCTGGCAAAACACACACACACACACACACACACACAGCACAAATATCATCATCATCATCATCTCTGCACCTCAGACTGTATTTACATACCCAAAGGTTCATATTAAAGCAGTGAGAAAACAAATGTTAAGGAGATCTGCTGTTCTTATGAACTCAGCGTGATGGCTGTCCTCTCGCATCTGCATGTGTCTGCTGATTTTCTCCATCTTGTTGTCCAATCCTTCTCATATGAGGGATTTTCCACAGCAGTGAATCTGGCAACCCCATGCAGATCTGTGCTGCTGTTCCCAGATCAGCTCAAACAGTTACTTGATTAGTTGAAGGTTGTTTGAAGTCTGAAGTTCTGTGTGGTTTCTTCCATTATGCAAATACACAAGCACAGACACTAATGCGCAGTCTAAAGCGTTTAATACACTTCACACACATACTGACACATTGACACAGCGAGAAATCGAGCTTGTGTAGCTGGAAGCATCTGCCTTCACAGTCTAGCTTGAGTTGCAGAGACAGAGACAGGAGAAGGAGAGAGAGAGGAGCAGAAGGTTTGTAGTGCCTCTGGATCTGAGGTTTTTATCATATCTCCATGACAAAGTGAACAGTGAGGAAGAGAGAGAATAAAACGAGACAGTAAAGAGAGGCGGGACGGACAGACTGAACTTACATATTACTTCTGTTCTACACAGTACATTATGGGTACAGAATTACCATGTGTGCATTATACTCTTCCTAATGTTACCATGGTTACACTTCACCATAACATGCAACTGATTATAGGTATTAGGAGGCATTATGATGTTTTAGGTTAAGAGTCATTTATAATGTACTCCACTGTACTGTACATACGGAGCTATGTCTGTTTTATTCTCTCTCACACACACACACACATGCTGGTAGCGTCTCACAGGCTGCTATCTGGCTGATGTTTTAAGTACCTCACTGCAGTGTTTAAATGTTAAAGGTCTCACAGCTCCTGTCGCTTTCTTTTTTTGGTAATTTGAAAAGCTAAAGTAACAGGGCTTGACCTCAGCCCCAGAGGGATTGTGGGTAATAAAGCTTTGAGATGGGTGTGTCTGTGACTCCCATCATGCTCTGCTGCCAGATCTCAGACAGAGGGATTCCTCCTGCGTCTGCCTGAGGAACAGGCAGTTATTCAGTGGATTAGAGCGAGAGATTGTCTTTATTCCACAGCACATTTAAGTACACACACACAAACACACTGATGTAGTGACAACACTCTTCAAACATAAACACTTGCACACATTGTTGTGTTCTAATAACACAACACAAGCACTCGCTGTGTTCGCAGTCTGACTCACATTCAGCTGAACTGTAGTCATGGCACTGAAATGACACTGGAAAGATTTTTAAACTCACTTCTGTCTTTGCGTTCCAGAGAAGAGCATGTTTTTCCTAAGAGTTAACACACACAGACACACACACACACACACACACACATAATCCGTGGCCCTCCTGGCCTGACGTCATATAGAAAGAGAGAGACAGACAGACAGGTGGAGCTAATGGAGTTTTATTATGATAGTCTCTGGAGAACCAGGTGATATTTCTGAAAATGAATAGATTGATAGGTGTGTGTGTGTGTGTGTGCATGTGTTCTCCTCATGCTTAGCTGGACAGCTTCCTAAATACAATATTATTTTAAGAATGTAAACTGTTTCTGTTCTCTTACAGAAATGACACATACATTTCACATGTAAAATGTGTTGTTTTGAAACATTTGTGTGTGATGGGATAATTTGTGAAACGTGGCTAATGATGTCCACATGTAATCATGTTTATTCCTGTTGAACTCATAAACCTGTGCACACTGACTCCTGGGAATTACATAAACCAGCCAATCAGGTGGCAACTCTTGCCGTTTGTGTGTGTGTGTGATGTGGATGAGATGGGCTGTGATTGGTCAGTCAGTGTGTCATTTTCTGTATACCAGCTGTGGAATTGATCCCTGCTGGTCTCAGTCAGTGAGGATCTGACGTGAGAGAAAGAGAGAAAGACTGCAGAATCTGTGTGTGTGGCCGTAAACAGTGTGTGTGTTTGTGGAGTATGTGTGTGTGTGTGTGCCCGTAAACTTCACTATTATGTACAGTGTGTGTGTGTTTTTGTGTTTTTGGAGTTTTTTTGGAGTGTGTGTGTGTTGGTGTGTTGTGAAGGAGCTGTTAAAAGAGAGAGAGAGAGAGATGGGTAAATTGTGCACCTGCTTCTTTCTTTCTCTCTCTCTCTCTCTCTCTCTCTCTCTCTCTCTTTCTCTGCCCAAACATTTTTTGTATAATACTTGAAATTTTAATGATGCTATTTTTGGAAGTCTGTACACATAATTGATAATAATTATTAGTTGTAGTGCAGCCAGTGCAGCACACACACAGTAGTGTAAGCAGTGTAAATGCACACACACACATATTATATACACATATACTTTCTGGCACAATACGAAACTAGAACACAAATATACATTTCCATTAAAAACACTGTGTAACTAAGAAGTATTTCACTAAATATTTATTGTGCTAGAAAAACAAAGAAACAAACAGTGTCAGGGACATTTGAGAGTCATGTGATGACCAGCTGAAATGACTCTGAGAAACTACTGAGAAGTGAAGTGAGTTTTGCCTTCACACTGGCTTGTTTGCTGAAAGCGGTTTCTTTCGCTCTGGTTTGCTGGTTGATGACTCTTTCTGTTATGAGTTTCCTGGGTTAAGTGGATGTGTTAATGAGCCGTGTGATGAGGTCAGCGTGCCAGAAGCGTGTGTGACAGAAGCAGCAGAACTGAGACTGAATGAAGAATGAATTGGTTTAATGTTGTGACATTTTTACAGACTGAGGATTAAACTCATCATCTCTCCTCCAGCAGCTTCATTAATCTTTCACCCTTCAGACACATCGATTGATTTATTTGTGTATTTATTTGTCTGTGCCTCTGTTTTTCTTTCCCAGGATGCATTGCTGCAGTTGGCCTCCATTGTTGACGTCAACAGCCTTCAGACAAGCATCAGAGATGTGCTCAGAGCCGTCCTGCCAAACGTGGTGCGAAACACGCACACATTCTCATACACACTTCAGCTCATTCTCTCATTCTCTGCATGCGTGGGAAAATGAAAATTAAGCAGACACAGTGAAATCATTTTACATTTGCGCATTTCATCAAAAGCAACTTACAGTACATTCAAGTTACACATTTTGTCAGTATATATGCTAATATAAAACAATACTCTACCAACTGAGCCACAGGAACATCCTCTGTAGAGTCTGATCACATCTGATCAATTGTGGAATATGTGGAATCAAATTTCACTCACTTAAGAAGAGAGAAAGAGAGAGACAGACAGACAGAGTATTGATTTTGCTCTGGGTATTATTGATGAGTGCTGAAAACACACACACTGTCAGATGTGTTACAGTAACACTTTAATGGTTTTACCATGTTTGATGTTGAATTCCAGCTGGGAGCCACTCAGCTTTCTCTTTACATATGTCACATGACCTGACATATGCTGGTGTTCACAGAGCTGGAGTTCTGTCACACACACACTCGCGGGTCCTCTGACACCCGGGCTCCTGATGTTCGTTAGCCACGGTCTAATTTAAGTTTTGTGCTGTGCTGGCGGTCAGTGATTGTCAGAACCCACAGCACTGCGATGGTGCTTTACATTTGATTAACCTCACATGGCTCAGAGTGATGCACACAGATCTGAACTCATCACTGACTCTCTGGACGAGAGGTCATGTTTACAAATGCACATCATTGAGTGAGAGAGACACACAGTGTATGACTGGTTCAGGGGTGTGTGTGTGTTGAAGTGTTAATGCAGTGCTCTCCTGTTGTCTGTGTGTTTTGCAGGAGTCTGTGGTCCTGTACCTGTTGGAGGCGGAGTCTCGGCTCAGGTGTGAGGATCCGCCCCATGAGGTCCCAGTGGGGGGAAAGATCAGGTGAACACAATGTTTAGCTTGAAGGACAGAATCACCCTCGTGTTGTTCTAAACCTGTTTGACTTTCTCCTCCACACAATGAAAATAAGAAATGGCAACAAGTTGAATAAAACTGGACAGTCATGTCCAACAGATGACAAAGCTGACATGTTAAACAGTGTGTTTGTACAGACAGCAGCTGCTCCCTGTTCAGCACTGATGTCTATATTTAATAAACACATTTATTATTAATAATTATTTGAAGATTTCATCAATGTAACTCTTTGTGGTTTCCAGGCAAGATAGTAACTTGGCACATTATTATAGAAAGTTATAGAAAGTGTGGTCACAGGTGTGCGATCATCTATGAATGTGATCTGTTTTATAACACACCCTCTGACAGATGTAGCCAGTCATGTGATATAACACACCCTCTGACAGATGTAGCCAGTCATGTGATATAACACACCCTCTGACAGATGTAGCAAGTCATGTGATATAACACACCCTCTGACAGATGTAGCAAGTCATGTGATATAACACACCCCCTGACAGATGTAGCCAGTCATGTGATATAACACACCCTCTGACAGATGTAGCCAGTCATGTGATATAACACACCCTCTGACAGATGTAGCAAGTCATGTGATATAACACACCCTCTGACAGATGTAGCAAGTCATGTGATATAACACACCCTCTGACAGATGTAGCCAGTCATGTGATATAACACACCCTCTGACAGATGTAGCCAGTCATGTGATATAACACACCCTCTGACAGATGTAGCCAGTCATGTGAGTATTCCACTCACAGAACTAGTGAGTGTTACCATAGTGAAGCTAACAGACCCTCTTACACCAGTAACTGTAACAACTGTGACTGTTTAAACCTTTATAGTTATCATCCATTTCTCTGTCCCTTCACTGATCCCAGATCAGACAGAGGTCCATCTTACCAGCCCTCAGCTGACTATCAATCAACAACTATCAAACTGTAAAATGTCCTTTTTTATCTATTTTTTTTATTAACGATATTTTTTCTTCTTGAAATGTGACAATCGTACATGACCTCTGAACTCTGATTGTGTCACGCTGGGATTGTATCATGATCATTCTCAGCTGTTTCTTTCAGCAGGATATGACACATGCTCAGAAAGCAGGCAGCCAATAGGAACACAGCTTGTAATGTCAAGTCTAAAAATGAACCAGTCACATGTGCAGGTCATTAAGAGCTTAGTTGAAAAATGAAGACAGTTTTCTCAGTATTTTAGAAATCTGACAAAGGTCTTACACACACACACACACACACACACACACTGTCTGTTGTATTCTCTTCTTTGGTTGTGAATATCTGTGACCTCTTTTCAATTCTACTAATGGCTCCAGTGTCAAGCTGTCAATCATATGCACAAGCACTGCGTTTCTGACCCGCCCACTTCCCCTCACTCTAATTAATTGGCTGCCTTTGAAGATTGACAGTTATATTTGGGGTTGCCGGGGAAACCGGGTCTTGCTGTCATTAGTGCCTGAAGGAGCTCTAGAGTTTGTGACAGATGTGGATGTGCATTAGCAGCTGTGTGTTACTACACTGAGACACTATTAGACACTAGCTGATTGGTGGAAATCCTGTAGTGTTTATGAAATGAGTGAGATTTATAAGAAGAATTATTTTTATATTGTTTTTATAACTACTACACTTGCTGGTTGCAGTGTTGTTGCAGTGTTGTGAAGAAACCACTTACCCTCAGTGTTAAACGTCAGCCGTGAGCTGCTTTCTTCTGTGGGATTGTTCTAACTCACAGCATGAGGATTGTGTGCTTGTTAGTGTGTGCTGAGCGGTTAGAGACCATCTGAAACCTGCAGACCATCATATTTGTTTTAAAATTAGGACTGACTGTCTGCAGTGTTGTTTTGTATGTGATAAATCAGGTTTGTTTAGATGCTGTAGTCAATATCTTAGTTTATCAGTTGCTATGGTAATGACTTTAACATCAGCACCACGACAGGAGGCAATAAAAGGTGTGTGTGTGTGTGTGTGTGTGTGTTGGATGAGCTCTTATGGTTTGAGTCAGTACACAAACACCCACAACCCTCCAGTACTGCAGCACTCAGATCTGCATTGAAAGCACTGTTTACTCTTCAGAACATACAAATCCAGTTATTTATTTATAACACTCTCTCACACACACAGTTCTGTAGGGAAGCAGGTGTATTTGCTCAATCAGCGGTCATGAGCTCAGAGCAGATCCCACAATCACTCCTGCAGCAAAGCTGTAGACTCTCCAACACACTCACAACCAAACGCAGAGATTATCTGTCCTCAATCACCACTTCAGCTGTGTAATCATTCTCTCTCTCACTCTCTGACTGTCTTTCTGTCTCTCTCTGTCTCCCTGTCTCTCTCTCTTTGTGTCTCTCTGCCTCTCTTTCTCTGTTATTCTCTCTGTCTCTCTCTCTGTCTTTCCTTCTGTCTTTCTCTCTCTATGTCTCTCTTTGTCTCTCTGTCTCTCTCTCTTACTGTGTATCTTTGAGATGGTTTATGTAAGAAACATCTTCAGATCATAGGAAAGCTTCTTTAATTGTAATTTGTTTCATTTTTTAGTTGCATCTGTGAAGTTCTCAACAGTGTAAATACATTTACATGTGAATATTGTATTCTGCTACTAGAGACAGGATGAACAGAAGGTGTTTTTTTATTTTGTAGGACAGAGAGTTAGAGCATTAGGGATTGGTCAGGTGTGTTTTGAGTTGTGTTTTGAAGGTTGTGATGGTCTCAGCAGCTCGGGTGGAAGGTGGAAGTTTATTCCACCACAAAGGAACAGAGTAAGTGAAGTTTTAGAGAGTGATCTGGTACCTCGTTGTGGGGAAATGATTAGATGTCGCTCATTAACTGACCGTAGCTGACGGGAGGGGACATATGTCTGCAGGAGTGACTTGAGGTGAGGGGGAGAGGTTCTGGTGACTGTCCTAAAGGCAAGTGTCAGAGATTTAAATTGGATACGGGCGGCTACAGGTAGCCAGTGGAGTAAGGTCAGTAGTCAGTGGAGTAAGGTCAGTAGTCAGTGGAGTAAGGTCAGTAGCCAGTGGAGTAAGGTCAGTGGTCAGTGGAGTAAGGTCAGTGGCCAGTGGAGTAAGGTCAGTAGTCAGTGGAGTAAGGTCAATAGTCAGTGGAGTAAGGTCAGTAGCCAGTGAAGTAAGGTCAGTAGTCAGTGGAGTAAGGTCAGTAGTCAGTGGAGTAAGGTCAGTGGTCAGTGGAGTAAGGTCAGTGGCCAGTGGAGTAAGGTCAGTAGTCAGTGGAGTAAGGTCAGTAGTCAGTGGAGTAAGGTCAATAGTCAGTGAAGTAAGGTCAGTAGTCAGTGGAGTAAGGTCAGTAGCCAGTGGAGTAAGGTCAGTAGCCAGTGGAGTAAGGTCAGTAGCCAGTGGAGTAAGGTCAGTAGTCAGTGGAGTAAGGTCAATAGTCAGTGGAGTAAGGTCAGTRGCCAGTGGAGTAAGGTCAGTAGTCAGTGGAGTAAGGTCAGTAGGGGTGTGACATGGGCTCTTTTTGGTGATTGTAGACCAGATGTGCTGCAGCATTCTGAATCATTTGCAGGGGTTTGGTTGCATTGGCTGGGAGGCCAGTCAGAAGGGCATTGCAGTAGTCCAGCTCTGATATTACCAGTGCTTGGACTAGGAGCTGTGTTGTGTGATCAGACAGGAAAGGTCTGGTTTTCCTGATGTTGTAGAGCACATACCTGCATGACCAAGAGATTGTTGCAACGTGTGAAGTGAATTTCAGCTGCTCATCAAACACCACCCCCAGGTTACTAACGGACCGAGTACATGTACGAGTGGATGAATCAAGTCAAACTGTGACGTTGTGTTCTAAACTAAATGTCCCTGCACATTTTTAATTAACAAAAAACAGTCAAGGTGAAATTCCTTTTTAAGGTGTTTTTGTAAATTAACACAAAGACACAGCAGTGTAGCGGCTTATAGTCAGTTTCCATGGTAATGCTGTGGAAAACAGCTGAAGAATTTTTTGACCATGAATAGTCTGCCACACTTCAACTAAAGTGTGACATTTTCTAAAGCTGATCATTCTGTGATGGGCTTTACACATATACAATTCACTGTTCAATCTGTGTGTGTGTGTGTCTGTGTTTGTGTTATGTGTGTGTGTGTGTGCATGTGTGTGTCACAGGAACAAAAGAAAAAGACAGATTTACAGAGAATTGAACATTTGAATGCTGTTAGACTGTGGGTGTCTTTGCAGGTGTAAAACAATCTACCACACAGGTAGAAAACAAACATGAACATAAACAGAGCTAAACCAGAGGAAGAGAGAAAAAGAGAGAGCAACACATCTATAAAGAATTAATAAAAAGTATTGCTTGTAATAAATTCAGCATTACTTTGAATGAAATTGCAGTTAAATGTTTTGAAGTTTATGAATGTGACTGCTGGCTGCTTATAAGCTTCAGTTAGTCCATCCAACTGTCTCTATCTGTCTTTATTCTGTAGATCAGTTCTTCCCTTCTGATAATCTGAAATCACACAGCACATGATTTGTGTGTGTGTGTGTTCAGGGTCTAATCACGCTACATATGCATGTTGTCATAGGAACTGGTGTGTAGCAGGACTTTAGTTAACTGTGTGTGGGTGAGACAACTGTCACGTCTCTCTCTCTCTGTTCTGTGCTGCTCCGACTGAAGAACCTTCCAGAAATATAGAAAACTTTCCACCTGTCTGCAGACCAGAAGGAAAGCAGCGATGACAGATCTCATACACACTCATCATGCATTTGGCAGATCCAAACCGAACACAAGGACAACACACAGACACACAACACACACACACACACTAAACCTACTATACATTTGCTACTACTATACTATACATTTGTTACATTTGCTATCCATTTACCTATTAATTTATTTTACATTTATGCATGTGGCATTTATTCAGAGGGATTTACATTGATGTGAAACTCCAGTATAAAAGTCTGTGTTCAGAAAAACATGTAATTTTGTGTGTGTGTGTGTGTGTGTGTGTGAGTCCTTCTAGCTTTGGGTTTTAATGTGGTTTTCTGTGGCTCTGACCCGTTTGATCTGGTTAGCTGAAGTGAAACCGGAAAGCTTTGATTGTGAGATCAGACATTACACGTCTTTATGATACATCAAGCAAAACAAAACAAGAGAGAGACTCGGGTCAGAAGAAACCCAACAAAAGCATCTCTCTCAGAAAGCATTCCTCTAATCAACACACACACACACACACACAAAGAGCTGCGCTCTGATCTGTGATGCTGCTCAGATGACTTCTTGCCTCCAAACACAAACTGCAGGTTGAGTCCAGAGGTGAGAGAGACAGGACGTAAATTGGCTTTCACGCACTGAATGAATCTCGCTGTAATGCTGCAGTGCATGCTGGGAAATCTGAACTGAGGAGATGTGCTTGTTTTTTTACAGTAGAACAGATAAACTTTCTTTCTGTCTAAACGTTTCTCTCACAGTGATGGTGGGGCTGAAGTTGTGAATAGAAAACAAGCACACTGCTTAGTGTGTACTATTTATATAGTGTAAGTGAGTGATGTGTTGATGTTTGTGTTGTAGGGAGGCAGTTAACCAGAGGAGAAGAGTCCAGTGTTCTGGTCTACCATCAGCCGAACTTCACCAGCAACACATCAGCTCGCTGGCTGCTCCATTGCCACCTGATAAACGAGGTGTGTGTGTGTGTTTGAAAGTGTGTGTATGTGTGTGCGCTTACAGTAATTAGAAAACACTTGAATAAATGTTCTGGATTCATGTTCTTGATTCACTTGAATTAATGTTCTGGATTCATGTTCTGGATTCACTTGAATAAATGTTCTGGATTCATGTTCTGGATTCACTTGAATAAATGTTCTGGATTCATGTTCTGGATTCACTTGAATAAATGTTCTGGAACTTAAAGATGAAATTAAACTGACTTCATCACAAACTGACATGTTTTTAAAGATTTATGCACTATTGTTAGAAATAAGATAATAATTGATTTTTTTACTTTTTTACTAAAGTTTTGTGCTTTGTATGTTGATAAACGGTGTATCATTTACTGGTATAATGACCTGCCTCTATAATAATGACCTACTTATAAATTTTTATACACTATATATAAATACACTTTACAGTATCTTACTAAAATTACCTGAATCTCTCCACTCTCTCTCCACTCTCTCTCTCTCTCTCTCTCTCTCTGTGTCTAGTGATCATCATGCCATTAGTTGACAATGAGAGGGTGATGTCACTGATTTTGGTGAGTTCTGTGTCTTTTTCTGTCACAATAGCATTATAATGATGTCTGTGATTTCTCTCTCACTCTCTCTTTCTCTGTCTCTCTGCCTCTCTCTTTCTAACTTTCTCTCTGTCTCTCTGCCTCTCTCTCTCTCTCTCTCTCTCT
>JAZGTI010014506.1:0-14058 GCA_036877585.1 Botia kubotai
AATTAGCTAAAAACCATATAGAACACAGCCAGCACCACTCACATTTTCTCAAAAAAACTGGGAACTCTAGTACTCACCATATCTTTACATGTAATTTCTGCCCATTGCTTTTTGAAAGCTTCCGGTTATGATTACCTAACAGGTTTAACCATTTTAAAGACCCATAATTTTGGTCTATAACAAATAAGCAGGTTGATTTTGGGGTCTCTTGACACAAGCTGAAACATAACTTGCATGTATAAAGGGAGTTTCTCTTATCTTCTCTCAAGCTCATATCTCTGGCAATGGACAGTGCCAAGTGCTTCTTTATCACAAACTGAAGTAGACAGGGCATAAACTGGTCAAGAGTTTTGATGAAGAGACAGCCATGAGGTAATGGAGAAACAGCTTAACAGAGAACAGAGAGTCAGAAAATGAACTGGATTTTTATATTTTCTGAAAATAACAGAATAACATTTTCTTTTTGCCTGTATAAATCTTACCACCAAAGGGTGTTGTTAAGGAGTTGCTAAAGTGCTCTGAGTGCATTGTGAAAGCATTTTTAAGTGCATTGCTATGCAGTTACTAGAGTGTTTTGGGTGGTTGTTAGGCTGTTGCTATGTAACTGGTTGCTTATAGGCCCAAATAAAAGAAACCCACCCTCAAGTCTTCATGATATTTTGGTCCTAAGATTTGACTCAGGCCCCTCATACAATGTGATTTCTATATGATTGTCATCATCCTGTCTTTTTGTCTATATTTTATCAGGTGGCAATCATTCCAGTCATACAGAAAAGAAGTAACAACCTGCATGATTAGAGGATTCATTCTTGTCTGCAGCACAAATAGTGGAGGATGATTTACTTATTGTTAGGTGTGTGATTAAATCCCTAACTCAATAGTTACAGTAATGCCTGTAAAAGTAAACACTACTAACTGGAACATCAAAGATAAAAAAAACACGGTGTTGGTGGGAAAACAGGAATTTTCCAGGCCTCAGGTACTGTACATGTACCTGTAGATTGAAAACATGCTTTATACAAACCAGCCCGGTCAGAGCGTGTAGCGATAACTCACTATGCTGGTAGAGTTCTAGTCCGCTTTCAGACACAGTAACCATCAGCAGCACACAGTTAAGATCTAGACAAGCTTGTCAGGAATGCAGTCGCACCCAAACAAAAGGGAAAAGAAATGGGAGAACAAACACACTTGGATGTTGAGAAAGGCAAGAGCAGGCAAACGGCCAAAATGCCATGTTACCACTTCATTAATTTACTTGAAATTGACTTTATTTGAAAATGACTAAAATTCAGTGCAAGACCAAACAGGTCAATGGCTTCTCTGCTTGACCATTTATAGAGTTGGCAAAGTGTTTGCGTTTGAAAATGGTTCATTCTTTTCTTACCCTGTGTGTGTGTTTATGTGAGAATGCTGTGTCGATGTGCAGTCCCAACCTTTTTCTTACACACACACACACACACACACACAGTCTTTCTCTGGCTGGCATAGCTGAGTGTATTTGATTAGCTTTCATACACTGTAATCAGTGCTTCTAAACATCCCCAGGACGGCACTATGCATAAACATTCACACGCGCACACATGCTTACTGTAACTGGCTATCTACTTGAGGAAATGCCACAGACTACTGTTTTCATATTAAAGCTAATTTGTGGTGACAAATACCAAGTTACCCCTGCAACCAAAGTTTTAATGCAGTAAAAATCGCCATAGTAATATGTAGTATTTTGATGGCAACTATGGTTACAAATAATGTAAAGAACACAGGTTAAGATTCCAACCAGTAGCTGTGCAAACTATGTAGATATGAGAGAACTGATGCAAAAATCTCCCCTCAGGCATTCTTATAAGGGGGATAATCTTTAAAAGGGTCCTAAAATGCCTATTTGGGGTGCACTATAATATGTATTTATGCTTTGTTTCTCAAAAACACATTTTTCACATATTTTACCTTTATTCTACAACATTTAATTAGTTTTCATTCTCATAAAAACAGGCTGTTGAGTTCCTGGTTCTATAAAGCATCTCCTCCAGAATTACACAATGGGCTCAAATTGGTTTGCTGGCTCAGTTGTAATTTGTAACCGCCTATTGTACGTTGTCCAGAGCTGTCACTGAGTTGACATGGAGGGCTGGAGTTTATTCAAATTCTGGGGATCATGACATCACTATCCCAGAAAAAAAGAGAACTGTAGTTCCTTTGTGCTGTTTATTGTAGTTCTTAAAAAGCTATTTCTGTTAAAGAAAATATCTCCCTTTGCAGTGACGTTTGAGCCCTGTAACATTTTGTTTGGGCTCAAACTGCAACACTACATACTAACAAAACTTTAAAAAAGTTAAAACGCATAACAGGACCCCTTTAAAACAATGTCATTATCAGGTTATATATTTACTTAAAGAGCTACACTTGTCTAGTTCAAATAGGATGTTAATTAGCTCCAGGAAGACAACTTTGTGAGACTCAAATGAATCTAAGAATTATTTAAATTTTAAAAAGCTCATTAAAATGAACCAGTTTTTACATTTTTATAGTAAATATTTTACACTACAGTTGTGTGTGTGTGTGTGGGGGGGGGGGGTAATATAGTACTGAAGACATGTTTACTTTTGTAAATAGTTTGTACTATAGTTGTGCTGGGGGGGGTTCTAATATGGTATTGTAGACACATTTTCACAAGTGGACATAATCTTACCTGCCTACAACTGATCCWTCCTAGCACTCCAGTATATGAGAAAGACACATTCTAGGACAGCGTGTTTGATTATTGCCTGAGATGTGGGCTGTTGTGCTCTGTACTGCCTACTGCCATGCTACTGAAAAAATGTTAGAGGTGAAAAGTTAGAGGTGTTGCAACTTTTACATAATTATCCCTGAACACTGCAGCTTACTAGCTGTTCTATGGAGTCATGGGGCTTTATTTCAGTTCAACACTAATTTTATAATGCTTTCAGTCATCATTTCACAGCATTTCACCATGTTCTGCAGAATTCTGATTTACCCCCAAAATCAGTATAGAAAACACTAAATCCATGTGGATTTGCTCATAAGACAGGGGATAGTCAACAGATTCCTTTACAATACACTGACCATATTATTAACAGAAGAAGCTCAGTATATTAGACTTAGGAGATGGAAAGGGATATTGGGAGAAACAGAAAAAAAACAAAAAGAAATCAACAGATATTAAGGCGCAAAATAAAAGGACTAAAATAAGAAAAATAAGCAAATTTATAAAAGTTCCAATAACTGTATATCCATAATTACATCCATACTTATTAATCAGTTATTTCTTTATTAATATATTTTAGGAAACCAGATTAGGAAAATTAGAATGTTTAATGGAAAAAATGGGTTGTAAATGTGTTTTTCATTGCCAACTGTGTCAGGAAGAACTCCTAAACAGAGGTTGGATAACGCAATTATACGCAGACTGGCGTCTCTAATGTTGCTAGACTCTTTTAATAAATAATACACACAGATTTGCCCATGACTGGATTCAGCCTGTGTTTTATAATGTTTTCATTTCCCTAAGCCATTCACTGTGCTTGAGTGCTTTTATAACGATGCGCCACGGGTTTGTTTAGGATAATAATGTAGAAACCACACACACTGTGCCAGGGATTGTATGCAGCGACTCATCCCCACATATGAGCCATAACAGTTCTGTTTGAGGTTCCAAGGCACATGATTAATATGGTGTGGTGCATATGGCATCACTATGTATCAGAGGACACAGTGTAGCATATGCAGGGGAAAAATAATGCTGTGCTTTTAGTTTGTCCAATGGCTCCAGTGTGCCTGTTGCCATCAAATCTGCACCCATACTGAAATTGTTAAAAGTTTCCACCAAAAAGTGAAAATTTCTTGTATGTGACTCACAATTACTTTAACTGTAATAATAAATACGTTTATAGAAGCAATGCATTATGGGTACTTCCCCAATGCTACAGCACTGCTAATGGGGTGGGCCAGTGTAAACACTGACCTTATAGTGTATTGTACAGCATTCACTGTGCAGCATTCAGTTCTCTAACCTACACTCTTTGGATCGAATCCAAATCATTGACCACTAGACTACCCCCGGGATCAAACTAAGCACATGAAAATAAAGAACATCAATGTAGGATAGCACGTGTCCATTATTGCGCCATGACAACATACAGTACAGTAGCCACAACCTGCAAGCAATATTCATATCCCCAGTAGATTCCTTTAAGGGGGCTGATGTGAGTAAATGAATATAAACAGAATTTTAGCATTTTCTTCTTCAGTGCTCCCTAAAAGGTCTTTACATAGTAATATCCTCTGCTAAAAATGATTAGAAAAACTCAACTCACATTCATAGCCACATGTGGCAAATCACTGGGGGTGATCTGGGAATGGAATTTGTTTTGTGCTCTTAGATTGTCCTGAGCTTAACACAAGTTTTATTAAGTTTGGGAATTACATAGAAAAGATATAGGCCTATTAGATAAAAATATTGTGCCTCCGGGTTTAACTGGTTTATATCTGGCAATTAATTTGAAATCTTTCGAAATTCAACTAAAAATTCCAAATATTATGCAAACTGAACTAAAATTTGCAAAAACAGAAAAATAAATGTGTTAAGATAAAGTATTTAGAATAAAGATATATTTTAATTCTAGCCCGTATGGAAAAAATGTGTTTTAGATTTAAGTAGGCACCTGTACCCAGTGGGATTTGTGACCATCCTGACAAGTTAAGTGTCTACAGGATGTACAGTACTGTACAGCCAGACTCTTAAAATAGGAAAAAACAGGATGAAAACCAAAACTAATACATTATATTTTGACCACTAAAAACATAAATGTGCTTATTAAAGCCCAAAATCTGCTCTGAGTGGCCCAGTAATATCCTCGATGATCTTGAGGGTGCTGAGCAGCCCTGCTAAATTCCCCTTTAACTCAAAACCATGTAACAAGACATACCACAGAACCACAGGTAACAAGACATACCACAGAACCACAGAGTACATTTTATGTTTATAAAAATGAGTGAATGACAGAGGAGCTCAGATCATAATGACAGCTGTAGATTTACTGTACACACTATGGTCTCTAAAGTAGGCACAAAAACTGACCAAGAACCGTCCACTTAGACAGGAAGCGGTCCAATCAACAAAGCAACAAGTTACCATCTGTGTTGTTTTATGACTTAACGCTTAACGTCAATGGTCCATGAAGCCAAAACTAATAGCAATCATCAATACTGGTACACAGAAGGATATGTTCATTTGTATGTTCAGGAAAATCTGCAACAAGACCATGTGGACAAATATGCTGGAACAATGCAGCACTATATGGAAGCCAAATGCATTTTCAACACCTTCAAGTGTACCACAAAGAATTCAGGGTGTTCTGGTGCACGCTGTGGTCATAATCACTGCTACCTAATAAAGTAGCCTCAGCGTGCATGGCAAGCTGGACACAGAGGGAAAAAGCTAACACAGTTAAAGTGATCTAACTGTAGCTGAGAATCAAACTCATTAGGCATCTGGCATTCATTAAGAGCTTGTTAAATCTCTGGACCTCATCATCCACTTAAAATGCTCTCCAAACCCCTTCTCCATATTTGAATCTAACTTAGAAACCCCAGAAAGAAAGGAGACAAATAACTGAGAGGGTGCTACCACAGTCACCACTATTCATCATGTCTAAATGTCCTTAAATGGGTAATAGTTCGTCTGTATTCCAGCCATTTTTTAATGACTGAAGATTCTTTGATGTATGAAACTCTTTATGTCAAACATAGAAGCTTGAAGAATATTAATGTCAGTTCATACATGAATGTACATTAGGAATAAAGAAACCTGAAATGATTGTCAAGGTTGCAGTAATTTACTGTGTAGCTGTGACATGTTACCTGCTTTATGGCACAGTGGATTAGTTTCTTGCATTTACACACTGTGCCCTGTGGTTTTTACATGCTCTTCAAAGTGGAGAACTGGTAATTAACCGTGCTATATCCCAATGAAAAGTGTCTAGAACAAGCAAACTGAGGCATAATCTGGAATGTGATCAACAGTATAAACGATGAGCAGGAAAGAATTAAACATAAGCATTAAGTCTGGCGGAAGGGTTTTATGGAGCAATTAGCAAGTGTTAGAAATCACTGCTTGACAGGAGCCTCCTGTGTGAACTAAGTTTCCTGTTCTCCTTTAATTGCTTTTAATGATGCTTTACTGTCTAGGTATCACTTTGTCTCTGTATCACCTTGCCTGTTTCTCTCCTTTCTTTTGCTCCATCTCTACTTTCCTTCAGGTAGTCACTACCATAGTAACAGTTACCAGGGTTGATGTCAGCTCTGGGCTTTGGGGGCTCAACTCACAAACTGCTTTTTTTCATGCCCTGAACCTCGTTTTCCTGTCTTTGGTTACTTGTTGTTATAAGTTACTGTCAGTCTGTGTATAAGACTAATGATGCAGACTGTTTCTCTGTTTCCTCCTCTTGTTGCTGAGTCAATCTTGCTAGCATTTTCAGCACATGCTTTTTAGCTGCTGCAATGTTCCCCTATAATTACATGTTTCTTTAACTGCAGGCATCTTTGGCCCTGTAAACTTTTACAAAAATAACCTTAAAACACTTCACATTCTCTAGTTTAATATGTGAACTAACAAACACCATAAAGATTTCTGACTACTTTTAAGCCTTGCAATAATGTATAACTAGATGGACCCAGGAAGGAGTTTTTCATGGTAAACGTCAAGTACGCCATATCTTGTACACATCGAAAGAAAATCCCCTCTTTTCCATTAAGCTCTATGTTTTACTTAAATATTAAAGTCACTTTTATTGAGGCTAAAAATATATGGAGCCTGATTTGACAGCAGGGAAAAGATTCTTGGCTACCTAGGCAACTTGTGGAATGTTGTCACTATTCAAATGCAGTATGCAGTAAAACTGCACAAAAAATCACATAAGCGGCCTTTTATCTGCATGGGCAAGGAGCTGCTTCATAAACCCCAACAGGTTTGGATCCTCCAAATCTGTTGCCATGGTAGGGGGCAGGGGAGAACCATTTAAATACAGAGCACCTTTGTTTCAATTCCAACCTGAAACAGCACTTTGTCCCATTGGAGTGCTCAGGAAACGAAAAGGGGAAGATGTGGGAGGTGGAGGGCAGACCAAGCCAAACATTATTTTAGCAAGTGCATGCCTTCTTAATTCTTCACTCTCGGGAAAGAAAGGAAGCTGATGGGAAATAAACTTGCTTTGAGGCTGGAATCAACAATTGATACAGCATTTGCTTTAAACCAAACTTGTGTTTGTGTTTGTGTTCTGAGGCAGAAACCGTGCTTCAATGAGCCACACCCCCAGGTAAGTGTGCTCCAGCATGCACCAACAGGCATGCACACATAAAAATGGTGCGTGGTCTTCCATCAATATGCGCATAATAGAAGGGGAGCCCACATTCATATGATCAGGGCCACTCCACCCAACTGGATTAATGGAGAGGGAGAGAGGCAGAGAGAAAGAAACAGAACCAAACTGAGAACCGCAGAACTGTAGTGAATGATAACAAATAAGAGGAAAAAGCTTTGAAGGAATACTTCACCTATTACCCCCCCCCCATGCTGTTCCAAACTTACCTGACTGACTAACTTCGGTGGAACACAAAAGGTGAAAATTTGGAAGACTGTTGAGCACTCATTTCCATACAATTACAAAGAATTCAAGAGCCACGATATTTTTGGATGAGAGCGTGTCTGCGCACAGGTGCATGTAAACCAGCTCACTGCATAGCTTATTTATATCTGAACCTTTAAGCCCTTTTACAGGATGAGGCCTGCCACAATGGAAACCCGCAGTGACCACAAAACCAACCAGGCTGGGCAATGGGGCACTAATAGCAATGGAACAGGGAGTGATACGTTGCCAAAGCCACCGTAGGTTTGGCTTCACATATTTTAATGCATAAAACAGACAGATTTTTTCCTCCCTCTTGTTTGTCCTCCTCCCTCTGTTCTCCTTTCTGAAGGTGTATGCAGTAAACATGATTATTCCTACTCTTTAGTCTTAAAATAAATCAGGCTGGTTGTATGGTGTATATTCAGTGCCAAAAATTACAGTTCACATAGCCATAATCAGTGTTTTCAAATTCCTGGAATTGGCAAAAACCTCTGGTAGGTCTGAAAGGGTGAAAATCAATATTTGGACGTGACGTAAGGCCAAGTATGGTGACCCATACTCGGAAATTTTGAGACGTCTGTGACAATACATTAATATTCTTTACAGTAATGTATTAACAAACATAGTTATCTTTTGTGTTTATCAGCAATTGAATCAGTGCATATTCCTTGTTATATTATACATTATATATTTTTGTTATATGTAATATTTAATAGAACTATGGTTTATTTATATTCCTATTTGACCAAAACCTAACATTTATATACACTTATTTTAAGGACTGTCAATTTCTCTTTTTTCCAAAAGTATGAATGTGTGAAATATTAAGCTTCAAAGGACATTATGCATAGCTTTAAAAGTGTGGCTACACAAGACCAATCCTGAAAGTAGTAGGTTTCAGTATTAGTACTAGTATTAGTATTAGTAACATCTTTTTCAAGAAACCAAGAAGATTTTAAAACCCTCTTGACAGCTTAGTGGAAAAACAAACTGCTTAATGTTTGCCCATTTGCATATAATTGCGCTTGTACTTAAATTTTCATGCCATTATGTACAAGCTCCTGGAAAACTCTAGAACTTTTTTGTGATACATCAGTATAGGAAGCAGAACCAAATCCACCATCCAAGGAATCCTATACAAATCTTTTAACAGAAACATGATCAGACTTCCTCGATCCCTACATCCCTTCTTCGGTTCTCTCACTCATATATTTTTGTTGTTATCCTCCATCCTTCACTCAGCACTTCTCCTCTCCATCACCCTCTCATAGATCGAAGGAAAAGATGTATATAGAGAGAGAAGTGGAGAATGGTACAATAACCGCCTCTGTGCCAGTACAAGTACTAGGCTGTGAGGAGAGGAGCTATACGGCGCACTGTGGAAAGGGAGACAGCATTATGAATAACCCCTCTTCTGCCCATCTCCACCAGACTTGTGTGCACAAGGTCGGCCCTGTGCCTCAAAAGGGCGAGAAAACCAACACCACACACCTTGAACATTCTGCATCAGAGCCTCTATTGTACATGGCACTTTTCTCAGGATACTCTACACCTATTCATGCAGGACTAATGGATATTTCCTCTATCTTTCCCTCTCTTTGTCCAATTTTTTGCTCTCTGGAGACTCTACTTTCTTGTTCTCTGGAGACTCTACTGCTTTCTCCAACTTAAACTTTACAAAAACCTCAGAGGACTGTTGGAGAAGGACCTTTGTCTGCAGGCACAATGTGTGTATACATCAGTAGGAGCATGACGAACAGCACTGGGGAGCTACAAACAGTAACACTACTAACTTACCAAGTAAATTCAATTGGTGGCATGACAGTGGCTCTGCTGTTTATTACAACAGTTTATATTTCTATTTTTTTTACTCCAACTTTGCTGTAATAAAAACAACACAGCACTGCACATATAGCCTTTCCTCAATCTATGAGATAGTCTTGGAAAGTAGGTTTGTCTGGGTTAGAACATTATTTCTGCACAGCAATTTACATCTTTTTACAGTAAATTGTGCCATTTATCACTATGTTTACTAAACTATGGTTTTATTACTTATTTACTATATATTTGATGGTTTGTCCCTAAATAAGATCCTTATTGTTCTGTGCCAGATAAATACCACTTTTTAAAATAAGCTAAATCATTTGTATTGTGTAATTGAAAAGGCACTTCCCTACACAGTAAATAGCTTTAGTATACTTCTGTTAGTGTAGCGAACTACATTTTTTTAGATGGGCTGTTGTTTAACTTCTTTAAAGTTAGCTTGGCAAACAACAGTTTCAAAGTGGGCTGCTAAACATCAGTGTCAGGTGCCATGTTAGATCGCCAATCCAGCCAATCTGATGAATTCTGGGAACTTGTAAGTACTTGTTATAGTGTGTGAGAAAGACAGGGAGAGCAAACTCGTTTTTGAGAACACATTGTGCTTTCCATAAAGCTTGTCAGCCAAACCACACAAAATGGAGGAACTCACCAGCAAATATTGTCACACAATTCCAAAATAATGTTTAAGCCGTCAAACAGAAATAATGTTTAAGCCGTCAAACAGAAATAATATTTAAGCCGTCAAACAGGGCACAGCACACCCACACAGCACATCCTTGACAAAACATCATGCCAAGTGTGTGTCAAGTGCTGAGGCAAACTAAGAATGAAAGAATGCAATCATTCCCTAAAGAAGACTCAGAGGAAGCAGTCGGATGAAGGGATTCAAGTTTGAGGATGAAAAACGATGAGAGAGGTTGAATGAATATTAAGATTCCTGCTCAAGTATGTGAGGAAACAATCTTAACCCTCTTTGGCTCTAACAAACAGCGCAATTACATTAGACAAACACTGCATGACAGACAAACATAAAAGACTCAAGATTCCTCCTAGTCTACGGAAAGTAAAGACCATGCAGACAACTGTGTGTGTGCTTGTGTTGCTGACCAGACACAGTGCAGTAAATCAATCTTATTGCTACACCTCATTGGCTGCTTCCTTGTTCCTGCTTTTCAGCATCATTTAATCCAGTTAGTGCAATATTCCAGAACCTTCCCTTTTATATCTAATCCATTGTTTGGCACAGCTAACTTTAGCTTTCCCCTCCACTACAAACATATACACTCTCCAGTTAAACAAATCCAAATAACAGATCTACCCTGTAACTAAAGCTGCATGATTATAAAAATCATATTGTAAATTTTGACACAAAGATTGTGATTTAAACTATGATATGCAAAACTCTTAACCTCTTACATTACTACTGCCAAGATACTAGGACTTAAAGAACAAAGACACATGTCTTTTGGAATGCCTTTTGACTTCAGATCAAGGCATGGTGCCCATAATCTTTGCCAGTTCTCAGATATTTCAGTTAAGCCTGTAGTCTTCAGAATACAGACAGAATATAGCAGCTTTGTGTGGTTTAATAATTGCACAAGGCCAGAAATCACAAAGTATGATTTTTTATGAATTGTGCATATTCTGGTTATTTTTTTGTAAGGGACCTGAGAGTCTGAGAGGAATGAAGAAAAAATAAGTTAACTGTTTCAAATGTTCAGAGACTGAGGGCTGATACCAACAGAATGTGACGACCCTCGTTTGGACAGGGTTGATGTCGGCGTAAATTAACTGTGATCTCTAAGGAGGATTTATTGAATGGTTTGCTCAGATATAGTTGAAGATCTAAAATTAAATATCCGTGTTGAAGGGTCAAATAACAGGTGAGATGTTTCATAGTTTATAATGGCAAGTAAAAATATGATGGTCACTAAAATTTTAGAGGTCGGGCACAGTTGTGCTCAGATTTTCAGTAAATAACAACTGAAAACTGGGTTTGTTTCTCACATAAAGCTATCAGATGCCTTCAAAAGACTTTTGTTCTGCTTTTTACCCCTTTAGGAGTATGACCAACTTCATATGGTATATAGAAAATAGCAGCATAAGGGTTGGTTGGAAAGGACATGATAGTGAGTAAATGGCTCATTTTAGCAGAATTATTCTTCTAACACGCTTCCTTTTCTAGCTTGCCAGTTTTGCATGGAAACCTTCACAATATAATATGCCTGCAATTAAGGATTTTGTTAACAAAGGCCAGAGCTTAGTGTCACTGTACTTATCATGACAACTGCTCTTGAGACTCCCATGAACTAAAATTGTCGTCTTTGAAAGGACTGACCCTTTCTGGCAGGGGAATTGGGATGTTATTGTGTTTAATAAGCTGTGTCATGAATGTATGTTTAGTTAACATCCACAGCACTGATAAAATGACTGGAATGTCTTCAGCCATCAAAGGTCCCATCTGTTTTTTCCTGCTCTGACATCTGCCTTCTAGAAATGTCTGTGGGACTGAGCTTTCTACCAAATAGCTTTCATATCTCGCAATAACTTTCCCACACAACTTTATTTGGTGTATTTAAGTTTTTTTGGACTGGCTCTGAAACTCTTTCTCTGATAATATAACCCATACTCCTCTTATTCTAAAGCACTACTTAGGCATAGAATTAGCAAGATAGCCGAGCAGCACTTATCCATAAATGATGTAGGACATAAAGTGCATGTTGACGGTACTAAACAGCCCAAATCTAAAACAAGCTACAGTAAAGTTCAAACACATTGTTTCCTTTTAGCCTCAAAATGATGTTCTTGTTTAACCGTTTTCAAGTTGTGTTTCAATCAACGTCAGCATGATAAGGTGACCTTTTTTTTTAAACTTTATATACTCACTATGAAAATATTGCAAATGCTAACCCCCTTTTTTGTGGCACTTCAGAACTTTATTTGCGTATGGAAATTATAATCTCATTTCCTGAGAGCACAATCCTTACAGTCCAGGCTCACTGTGAAGAGATTGCAGTTGCAATGAGATTGCATTTGCAGTTAAACTGTGGCACTGATATTCTGCTTTTCCCATGAAGTCTTATACATGAGAAGACGAACAGGATTTTTGAGGTGCTTTTCAGAAGTATGCAAGAAGATTCTATGTACCATGTGCTATGGAATCTTCTTAGATGCATTAGGCCGAACTAACATTAATGTTCCACTGCATATCTCAACATACCATATTACTCACCGACTTCACTTGCTTGATTTGGCATCTTGTCCCACAATGATTTAAATATTTAAGCACCCCATGGCAATTCGATTGGAAGGGCTTTAAGACTATGTCTGTTACCTTCTATACACTAGTATAGTCCTTAAAGTTAACAGAATAAGGTTCTAGCAGCTATCCACATTCACAATATATAGTCTTTTTTCTGACCAAAATCATCATTTGTTTTCTAGGTCTTACAAAGGAGTTCTTCAGAGAGTGACTCTACCTGAGAAAGAGGTCTGGACAGTCTGTGACGCTCCATGCTCCTCTCCTCTGAGGACCAGGAATGAAACTGCAGGCTAAAGGAAAAAGAAAACTTTAGAACAACTGGTACACTTAGATTTTTTTGTCATCTAATTTGAAGCAAACTACAGCTGACATGAAATGGGCTACATTTACATGAACTATAGCCAAATATTCTGAGGCTTTTAAAAATTTAATTGCGAGTAGAAATAGAAAACGCTTGATTAGAACATAAGAATATAAGAACACAAATCTTTAGGCACAACCAATTACCCCTTTATCCAAACACATTTTGTATTATATTAAATGTAGTTTTAAATCTAAAGTAATTGTAGTTGTAATCTAAAGGCTTTTTCATGACAAACGTAAAACAAATTACTCCTGCAACCAAATTAAATGCACAAATAACTAAACATATTTGCAAATACATAAAGTACTTTGACAGACACAAATATACTTTGCTTTGACGCAGTTTAAACATGTCTGAAGGATGGTTTTTTTTTACAAAAATGTTGTTTATATTAAACATTCACAATGTATATTTGCCCTTTGGTTTGGACAGGTCGTTCCCAAAATGTTCATCCTAACTCGCAACATAGATCTTACTGCACAATATAAAAAATAACGTTCAACATACATTGATACATTTAACAGCTGTATTAAGTAGTATTAGTCAGGGAAGTGACCAAGAAACCGAAGGTCCCTCTGACACAGCTCCAGCGTTTCTCTGTAAGAGGAGAACGTTCTTCTGGTAAGAGGAGAACTTACCAGAAGAACAACCATCTCTGCAGCACTTTACCAATCAGGCCTGTATGGAAGAGTGGCCAGACGGAAGCCACTCCTAGGTAAAAGGCACAGGATGGCCCGCCTGGAGTTTGCCAAAAGGCACCTAAAGGACTCTCAGACCATGATAAACAAAATTCTCTGGTCTGATGAAACGGATTGAACTCTTGTCTGGAGGAAACCAGGCACCACTCATCACCTGGCCAATACCATCCCTACAATGATGCATGGTGGTGGCAGCATCAAGAAAGGTCATTCGACCGAGACTGCACTGCTCTCGGTTGTTGAAGACCTTAGACTTGCTAA
>JAZGTI010014507.1:0-14058 GCA_036877585.1 Botia kubotai
AGCGGCTATAATTGTAAACACTTGTGGTGTTGAATGTAGTGACTGAAGCATGTCGATGTCTAAGCGATCCTGATGCCTTTTGTTGTCATGTTTGCGGTCGGGGGGGCGGGGGGGGTTTAGTTTGACAGCAGGCAGCTGTGGAGGTGAGTCTACCATATGTTTACAGTAGGATTTATCCTGACGACTCGGGCCACTGTATTCGACATCTGCTGTCATATCCCCTGTCTTTGTTCTCAGTCATAGAGGGGCGTGTATGGTCTTGTACTCATTTATTTGGTTGGAGCATGTGCTTGTTTTTTGTCTTGTTTGTGCGTGTTTTGTGATGTACATTGTGTGTGTGAGAGAGAGAGTTATATATCTCATCAACACCTTTATAATTGCTTTCTCTCACTGTTTGCCTTCATTAATTTGCCTTCACGTGCTGTATCTTTCAGTCTCCGGTTATCTCTCTCGCCATGGCGACTGAATTCATGGCATTGTGATTTGAGTGGCATTAATGTGAACGTGTAAGTGCAGAGGCGGCCCAGCTGACAGGGGTCAGAAGAGCACACACACATACACACACGCTGTCTGTTGAGATCTGTCATGTTCTGCTTGGAGTCAGTAGGGATGCTTCTCTCTCTCCTTATTGTCATCTAGTCACTTACACACTGGTCTGATCCGCCACATCTTATCTTGTCTTACTTTTATTTTAATTTCTCATCACCCTCACTCTGTCTTTTTGCAGTAAAACACCTCCCACCTAAAATAATTGATTTTAACTACATAACTAAACTATACTGTTATTTACATGGTAAAGTTGGTTAGAATGATTGTAACAAATTGGTTCGATTAATTCAGTAAATGCTTGGCCAGATTTGGAGCTGTCTGTTTTAACTCCTCACATTTCATTTAATTAATTCCTTATTTACGTTGCCGTGGTGTTGTAGACTTGGCAGTAGCATAGCATCACAGCTGAATAGCGTCGCAGGAAATACTGTGGTGCTATTTAACGTTTGATGCTATTCATAACCCTTTAATATAGCTTCAAATTAGTACGTATGGCACTGACTTACTAACACGGCCTGTAATTCTACCAACAGCTTTAAAGGAATCCATTCCTGAAGTCTGGTAGCCATGTTTTTCAATGTGCACCTCTCAGTCTGTGAATGGTTGGGTGGGAATAATTTATGCTAGGCTACAGGGCTAAAGTTGCCTCGCGGTGCAGTTGGTATTTCATTCTGTCTGTTTCTCATTTAGAAATGTTTTTGCTCTCTAGTGGCAATGCTTTAGAGCTCTTCATTATTGAGTGAGAGAGGATAAACGTTGTCTTGAGCACCTCTGAGGGGAAGAGGACGAGGTGTGACTAACCGATTCTCCTCATCTGTCACTTTTTTGGGGTGGAAAAAATTGTATAGACTTTGAAGTTTTTTTTCTTTGTGTGTCATTGACAAAGATGGAGACAAGTTGTGATTTTTGGGAGCCACAGTCTTTATTCTGGGATTAGGGTGGAGAATTCTGTCGGTCTCCATGTGGTTTTCCTTTAGATTCGCACATTTTTCTGGAATCTTTTGTGACTTTTTCCTTTCTGGTTTTGGTTTCTCTTAGTTTCACCAAGAAGTTTTGCTTTCTTCGCATTTGAACCGCTATCTTAGCATGTATTGTTTAGAGAAGTTTATCTTCTCCTCATCTCTCATTACATCTGTCGAACTGCTAATCATCCTTCAATATCATTCAGTGGGTAGATTACACACGCAGACTCTTTCCTACATTATCTAATTAAATAAGTCTTGTTGCCAGGTATTGCAATTAGATCTCTATGTGGAGCTCATTGTCCTCGTTTGAAGAGTGCAGACTGCAGCTTTTTGCGTTCTTCTTCCTGCTGTCTGTCATGGTTTCTTTTCCTTCTTATATTCCAACTCTGTTCATTGTTCCCTCTCATTCTTTACTTCTGTCATCCTTTATGACAATAAAGATTGCAGCTTTATATAAACCCTTAATGCATTCCTTCATAAGTACATTTAGAAAGCAGTCTGTTGGAGCCGAGGACTAGTGGTTTGTGCATGTGATCAGGACAAATTGAGCCTTGATGCTCGTGTGGGAAATACAGGTTCAAGTCAAGCATTGTGTCCTGATTGCATTGACTCTCTTTGGCATAACTTCCTATGTCCCTGTTACAGCCTGTGTCAATAAAAACTGGCGTAAAGGCCAATAAGTGTAATAAAAACGGATATTAAATTAATTGATTACATGGGTCTTTAGAATATGGATTCTGTTTAATGCAGCTAATGATATAGAGACATTAAGATATTAAAAGGGCTTTAAATTAAGTATATGTTGGTCTTGTAAATCCATTTGTTGGTGCTTTGCTGAAATACACCCTGAGTAAAGTTTAAGAGCTGAGGTGGGGAAATTATTTGGCATAAGCCGCGTTTAATTTAATACTGTTTGCTGACTAAGGTAGTGATACTGCAGTGCTCGTGAAACAAAGATGTCCAGTCAGGTACAACACAAGCCTTGTCTGCTGTTTAGCCCTGACTGGTGTCACTTCCTGTATGTCATTTCCTGATTCCTTTCCTTTCCTCAACTTCCTATGTTGTTGTGTTTGTTATATCTTTTCCTTCCCACTTGTTAAAGTGTTTAGCATAATCTTTATGGGACAATTTGAGTCTGAAGAAAAGTGTTGAAAGTAGACACCTTTTAATTCTGAGAAGGGTCAGAAAGAGGTTTGCCAAAAATGAGAAATGTCTGACAAAAGTAACACAGTTCCAGGAACTTCACATAAGGTGCTTGTTTAACACACAGTAGAAGGGCTGTAGAATGTTCTAGTGGCTTGTTTACACAGTTCCGTGCCCTCTGTTTGCATTACGCGCTCTGGAACGTCAGGAATCTTGTCTGACTGGTTTCTTCTGACATTATCTCTGTTTCTGTCCTTGCTTTTGTCTCACTTGTGCGTAATAGTCAGTGTGTATCTTATCTCATTCTGGAAGCCACTCTCCAAGAAATTCCTTTGAAATAGAGTCAGATGTTCTGAGATGTGGTACTTCACTTTGATTTCAAACCCAGTGTGGAGACACAGACACAAGCTGGTTTCTTACATAGACACATTCGAATGTTTCTACTCCGTCTCCACTCACAGCTCTGAATGGAGGTTTAGGGATCTGGTGGTGTTGTTGTACTGGTGCTGACTGGTACTGCTGTGGCAATGGCACATTTGATCCTGAATACCAGAGATTACGACACTGTTTCGCTAGCAAAACCGTGGACTGGATATGTAGCACACCTGCTCTCTGGGTGGGACCTGTCAGACAGGTTGGGGTGAAACTGACTCATATCTCCATTCCACCTGCTAACAGGTGCAGAACGACTCAGGAAGAGAACCCTTATTTTATAAGCGCTGTCATTGTGACACTTCCTACATGAACGTGTTTGATAGCATTTGTAGGCCAACATTACCCTGTTTATTTATTTGATTAGCAAAAATGGTGTCGGGACATTTATTATTATTGTATGTTATTATATAAAAAATAAGGTAAACTTAAGGTACAATTTTGAATATTATTTGTGTTGCCCTATTACTATTAGGTTAGCTGGGGCTGATCAATTTAATAAACAGCATGATAAAGTTGATTTATGATCTGTTACGCTCAGGTAACCATTATATGTTCATGTTAATATGTTCATGCCAGTTATCTCAAAAGATTTCCACTCATCCATAGAGGATGTGCCAAAGAAGTTACTCCATCAACCTTCTGAATATTTAGAGAGTTGTACTCCAATCCAAAATTTAATCTCCATCTTTAAACTCATTTGATGTAAGATCGTAATGTACATCTGATGAATACAGGGATCGTGTCACGTGAACATGTTTTGTAAGTCATGAGCTTGACTCATAATAGGGTCACGCATACTTTAAATCACTGAAATATTAATGCGGGCTTTTATTAATCTACTGAGGGAGAGGTGGCTTTAGAAGATTTGCATATTTACAATGCTTAATTATAAATAAATGACGTACAGTATAAGGAAAAGAATTGGGCTTTCTACTATATATATATATATGTATATATATATATTTATATATTGTATATATATATATATGAGAGGAATGTGTCAATTTACAGAATGTTCCCGGTTGAGGAGGACACAATATATCTCTCTGTGTCCACAAACCCACCCCAATGGAGGCTCACATATTGATGTGTGGACTGGGCAGTCATCACATGATTTGAGGCTTTATGGCCCACCAGAGGGTTTTAATGGACTCCTACCCTGATTAATGTCTTTCCTTTGGTTGGCCTCAGTCAGAGATTCCCAGCGTTATACACATTCCTCATGCAGTAACACAGAATACAACGTTTGTTTTGCTACAAATATGTCAGATTACCTGCACTGTGAATGTACTTTAGTCCTGTATACTGTAGATCATAAAAAAATTGTGTCTGACAGAATGAAATAACAACACGTTTCTGGAATGATATGAGTGAAAATAATGGCAGAATTTTCAATTTTGTGTGAATTTATTCCTTTGCAGCTAGAAATCTGATACAAAAACAAATTTGTTTTTGTTGACATGAATACAAAAACAAAATCAGCCGTATTGTCATATATTTGTCAATAAGATGGGATGAAGGGTGTGTTTACATCAGCCCTGAGACCATCAGCTTTCATTCATTCTCAAAACATGTTTTTCTCAACCACAGTGTTTTGGGAGTTCATGCTAAATGCAAATTTGAGTTCATAACATGGACAACAATTGTTTATACCTCTTCTGATGGGGTGCGAGTCCGGAAACAGTCTGTGGTGAGAGGCAGTACAGCCATAGCTTGATTTGCAATGTGATGGCGCTGGAGGCAACTGCAGTTTTGTGCATTGGTGGACTGCTAGACGTCCAAACGGTGATGTCATGCCTTTCAAACACACATAGCCTATTGTAAAACAGGGATTGGGAAAAAATGATATTATTTTGAACTTCCTTTCTCAAGTTTGTGGTGCTTTTAATTGTAAGTTTCGCTTTTGAAGTCATATGCGAAAACATTTTTACTTTTATTTTGAGTGAGTTGTTTTTATGAACAAGCAGGGACGTCTCTGTAGGAGTTATTGTGTTGCAATAAAACAAGGAAATTCATGCAAATATAACCACTGGAACCCAAATAGTACTTCTGTTAACATGAGATCATTGTGTGCATAGACACTTTGTTTTTGGGGCTTGTATTGTTATAAATTCACTCTTTTCCCCTCACAAAACCATTGTGTGGGTTCAGAGGACTTTGAATAAACACTGTGTGTCAGATTATTCACTTGTTGGGAACTTTTAAGATGCTTTATAGATGTTTTTCAAGCTTGAAATCTCCAGTTCCCCTTTGTTGAAATTGAATGGAAAAGAATTTTCTGTAATTTTCCCTTTGTTTATAGTTTACAGTATTTACAGTTTGTAAATGATGACAAAATTGTCATTGTTGAGTGTACTGTTCCGTTAAGACCCTTAGACGTTGTTGTAATCAATGCATAAGATAACCAAGACAAATTCCAGTCTAAGCGAGTGTAATGCAGGCAGCAGCTCCGCCCGTTTGAACTGCAAGAAGCCGGTCAACCACCCGCTGTGTGTTTCCCTCTCTCTGATACAGCAGGATGTGTGCAGCGGGCCTTTTCATCCCTACGCTACACGTTCCCCTCTGCCTGCCGTCTGCTCTGTCAGCTCTGTGAAGCATGAAGCAAATATGTGTAGGCCTCATCTGTATTGTGAGCAGTGCAGGGCCATTTTCCCTCAGTTGTCTACATACCGCAGTGTTTAGTTAGTGTTTAAGGTGGATGGCTCCCACCTTTCCCACTGTGGTCTCCTCAAGTCACTGTTTTCTGACCTCATATCATTTAGAGCCGTTCTCAGCCTTGGTAATGTTGTTTTAATGGTGACTGTAACAGGAACACAAAGATCTCTCTCTCTTGTCCCTGTCTCTGTAATGAGTCACATGCTGCTTTCTGCCTGAAGATACAACTGTGTCCATCTCTTCATAACAGTATCTTTCATTCTGCTCTTTCTGCTCTTTCTGTCTTTTAGTCGTTCTTTTTATTTTACTTGCTTTTCTTGCTCATTCTTTAAGTTGAATTCTTCTTTTGCCTATTTGTTTTTTATGCTTTTATTTTGCATATTTGTTTTTTGCCTGTCTGTTTACCTTATTGTGGACGTTTGTTTTATTTCTGTCCATTTTTCCATTGATCTTTTACTTATCTCACATTGTTTTATGAATATTTGTCATGATCAAGCATGCGCTGTGGTGTACAGTAACAGTACAGCCACCTCAGACTCAGCGCTCTGTTTGTACAGCTGGCTGTGTGTCATAGAGCTTATTGGAAATGGATACTTTATGAGTGAGGAGGGGATGGCATCAGGATTGCTTTTTGTGGTGTGTAATGTAATTGATGTGTGTGCAAGAAATGCAGAGTGTGTGTGTGTGTGTAAACTGGGAGTGGGAGAGATCATTAAGCTGTCAGGCCCATGAGCAGAAAGCAGTGGATATTGCTGCTATAATTCACAGGGGTTGTGGATTGGTCTGCACTGTAGGGTCCCAGCGGGAAGCCCCTCGCAGCTACATGAAGCCTCTAGTTGAGTGGTGTTATATGGATGTATATGTGTGTGGTAAAGATCAGGGGCTTTCTGCCTTCTCCTCAACAGAATGTACTTCATTGTGTTTGCCATGTCACGTGTGTGAACGCAAAATGTGTCATGTTGTGCGGGTGTTTGTGTGCTGTGTATACTGCAGTCGAAGGCGTGTTGTGTATGCACGTGTTTAATGTTTCTGGTGTGTTTGGGTCACTGTATGGTCTTGCTAGTGTGTTTTGGTGTATTGGTGTGTGTGTGTGTTTACATAAGATGTACTTGATGGTGCGTTTGGGATCTTCATAGTTTTGTGTGTGTGTGTGTGTGTCTGCTTCTGCCTGTGTGTGTGTGTCAGCTTGTGTGTGTGTGTTTGGGTCATTCAGTGTCTGTGTGTGTGTGTGTTTGGGTCATTCAGTGTGTGTGTGTGTGTGTGTGTGTGTGTGTGTTTGTGTGTGTATGGTTTGTCTTTTGTGTGTGTGAGCGCCTGCTCATGCCGGTTGTGTTTGGGTGGTTTGTGTGTGTTTGCATAGTTTGTGTGTATGTGTGTTTGTGTTTGGGTGGTTCGTTGTGTGTGTGATCGTCTGCTTGTGCCGTGCGCGTGCTGTGTGATTGATGCACTACATCCTCTGTAGTGTCTTGTGCAGCTATTCGTCTGCATAATCTGCTGCTCCTGCTGTTAGACTCTCTCCCAGACACACAACAGCACATACACTGCTCACAGGCCACATCAACACACAACATGAGCTCATCACACACTGCACTACAGTACTCTGAGCTGGTGTGTGTGTGTGTGTGTGTATTATGACCCTGATCACTGCAGGATGTTAACTGTCTGCGAGTCTTTTTATTTGTTGAGAACATGGAGATTGATAATTCGTCCAAAGAGTTAGTTATAATACTGAGACCTGCTTTATGTCTGCAGTGGAGTCCAGAAGTCTGAGGCCAGCCTGAGATTTCAAATCTTATTTAAACCTAGAAATAAACAGAACATTTTTAGGATTTGGGAAATTTCAAATGTTATGACACATGTGTAATGCTAAGCGTTAACTCCTTTGTACCAAGTCAGATTTCCTTCCGCTGATGCACACTGATTCTTTTTGGAAGATTCTCAGATCATGCTGGGATAACATGGATCATCAGGTTTTGCACATAAACACATGAAGTTGATGCCAGCTCGCGCTCATGCTGTCATTGAAACAAAAATGGGACATATCAAATTCCAAGACATTTTCAAATGTTTCAGTTAAACTTTTCTCTCAAATTGTTATACTCATGCTGATACTAATATAATTTAAAATGTTTCTAATTAATTAGAAAAATGTTAAAGCATTTTAAGTGGTGTCAGATTCTTAAATCTACTTTGGTTTAATAGGAAAGTTATGATGGGAAGTTATCACCAAGACCCGGTCAAAGGCCCTGCGTTTTGATGTCACTACAGACACAGAAATTATTACATTTTGTGTATTTTGTAAGATTACACACATTGTATAAATGTAATCTCTTTCTCTTTGTATTGGAATCTGTTTTAAATTAGCTGTCTTTACTTTTATCTCTTTATCTCTTCTCGTTTCTCTCTCTGTTTTTGTCTTTTTGGCTGGTCCAGGAACACCTGGGATCTGTGTGCAGGACAATGTGATTTTTTTTGAGGTTGTAATTTCAAAACACAGGCTGTAAGCAACTCATTAGTGGGCCCAGGCTGGCATCATAACCAGCCTAGACCAGATGGGCACATCCACCCCTGCAGTCAGGACAATGTGTTTGAGACGGGCACCACCCACTGGGGTTTCTTACCCACACACCTGTGCTTTCGACAGCAGCATTTTGTTCATACCTGTAATCAGATCTTATTGGGTTTTGAAGTAGTTGACTATTATTGCCCATTTACAGACACACAGGTTTTGAATGAGACACCTGATCTAAAAAAGTGTAGTTTGATAATTCAGAGTCATTAATGTATACAGCAGTCCGTTTGCGTATATTTTTGTGCTTTAGTTTCCGAATGCTATTTTGTTAACTATGTGTATGTAGCTTTAAAAGTGATGCAGGGTCTTTGATTGTCCTCTGGCACTGCTGACAAACTTGTAACTGAGTTGTTCAGCACTTGTTAGTCAGTGTTAACTGGTTAATATGTACGATTAGTGAGTAAGAATGTGTAAAGAGGTCAAGCTAGTTTCTCAGTGTTAAATGCCATTTTTAAGTCATTCAGCCTCACTCTAGGAGCGATTTTGCTTCCATACCATTTTTAATGTTGATTTTTGAACTCTGTTTAAATATGTCCCAATAAGACTATGTTAATATTGCCATAAATTTACTGTCTGTCAGTCATCAAGCAGTTTTATCCCAAGAGCCACTGAAATTATGTAATAGGTACATTCTTCTTTCTCATGTAAAAAATAATCCCAATGTAACAGTAATTTATAAACTTTAATGTAATTGTAAACCTCAGCCTAAATCAGAATGAAATCAATGCCAAACCTTTGATTTTAATATTATCCCAAACTAAGTCTGACTATCAGTCATTTTAGTTCCTTCTACTAAAAAACAGCTGCGGTAGTGAAGTTTCCAGCGGCAGTGATGAAGCTAATGTAGCACTGAAGAAAGATCTCAGTACTGCAGCTTAATCACAGCCAGATGCTCTGGATCATACAACCTGCTGAGCCTCCATGTGCAATCACCACTACAAATGACACAAGCGATGTGCACATCCTGCCTGCTGCAGTTCCTCAGCTGTGGAGTGGAACCAATCATCAGCAAGAACATTCTTTCAATGGTAATACTTCGAGATGGAAGTAGGATATTTTTGCTCATCTGTCTATTGTTTCATTCCTGCCTGATGGGAAGTAAATGAGACAGTAAGTGAGGAAAGAGTTCACTTAAAAGAAATAAGTTCACAAATGTCACATGGTCAAGTCTTTTAATAAAGTTTCATGCATTTAAAGTTAAGTGTTAAGTTTTCAACAATGTTGCTTGACAAGAATTTTTTGGTTGCTTGGTCTTTTTGTAGTCCCACCTACAGTGTACACTGCAATTATACAGTACATGGTCAAAAATATGTGGACACCCTTTTCTAATGAACCGGTTTGGCTATTTCAGCTACACCCAATACTGGCAGGTGCAGACATGCAGCCTCCTCTAACAGACCTTTCCAGTAGAATCAGGTGAGCCAAAGAGCCTCAGTGACTTTCCAAATGACAGTGTGATGAAGATGCCACCTGTGAAACTGGGAGGGATTACAGCAGCGACAGTGAGTCAGGTCTCATTGGCCACTATCAGTGCCTGACCTCAGTGCTTTTGTGGCTTAACAGGAGCAAACTCCTGCAGTCAGGGTCCAGCATCTACTGGAAAGCCATCACAGAAGATCTCCGTATTCTTCCCTACAAACCCAAAACACAGTAACTACACATTTAGCCAAAATATGACCGGCGCTTTTACAAGCAGGTTTGTCTCGTGACTGCTTTAATGAATCACAATTTAATCAAAAACCCTTTCAAAGCCATTTTATCAACTAATATTTAATATTGGTGTCGTTACTGTGTTTTGCCTTTTTATGGCAGTATTAAGGTTCATGGTTTTGAAATCAGATGTTTAAATATTGGAAATGTGATTGTGGTTTTCAAGTGTTTGGGCTATGAATGATATTTTAAATATGTTCTGACGTTACTGTCAGTGTGAAATGAGAGTTTATTTGAGGCCAGAGTGTTATACCTGTTTAAGCTGTCTCACTCTTCTCTCAGTTCACTTCTGTTTTCTGCAGATTCAGCCCAGAATCTCCATGTAAAATGAGTAGAGACGTGAGACAGTGGAACAGAAGGGAATGAATACATGTGAAATGATGGATTACCTGTGACAGTTCTGTATCCCTCCTCTGCCCTCTGAGCTTCTCCTCTCACTGTCAATTCTGCTGACCAGGCAATGCAGAATTCCCCATTACGATGTGCAACTTATTTTCATTTTTCCCTGGAGCGAGAAGTCCTCATTATTTAGAGTCTAATGTCTGGCTTTTAGTGGCCTAAAAGCTTTGCCTTTGTTAGGGAATGGCCTTAACTTCCATTTATGGGAAGTTACAGCTTTGTTGGTATTTCAGGTCAATGGTAATGCATATCCTCCGTTTATCTAGCCTGGAAAGCTTTCAGTTTAGAGGGAAGCCCTTTTCAAGCCTTACGGCATACAATCTGACAAGATCTTGATACCAGTAACCTTTCAGCACAAATCTCAGACTAGTTCAGTATTAAGAATCCTAACTGTATCCAGCATACAGTAACTGCAGCTTTCTGCCAGGTCTCAGTTCAAAAAATGAAACATTTTAACAATGAAATATCTTTCACAAGCAAGTTTACTTTAGTAAAATGTTGTGTTTCTGCGTAAAACAGGTTAAACTAACACATTTGGTTAAGTTAACAGATTTAACAGGTTAACACATTTGTTTAACTAGCTTTCAGGGTCTTTTTAACATTTGTTAAAATGTTTTAAATATAAATTACAGATTGTTTTTCAGAATATTTGTGATTGCAGTATATTATTGATTTCACAATGCTTTTTCTCATTCATTTTGACTTTGGTGTAATTACTGTAAATACTGTAAACTTTACGTTGCACTGCCAAGTGTTCCTTCATTATGGATTTAGATGTTTTGACAACTTTCTGTTCTGTTCAACTGGATGGTGCGTAAGAAAGTCAACAGGGTCCCATTTAATTTCATGTTGGCTTTCAAATCAAAAGCGGGAGAGAATAACAGAGGAGGTGTTATAAAGAATGAGCTAGCAAAAGTGGTTTGGCGAAGAATTGATAAACTATTAAAGCTGTTTTCAACTTTTGAGGTTTTGATGTGAGAAAACGAGAGACAAAATGAATGTAATACAAAACAGAAAGAGAATGCCACACATGTCGATGAACCTGCTACAAGGGAATGTGTGTGTGGTCTGATGTCATGATTCACAAATGTAGTGTGTCAGTTTTTGGCCCATCTGACTGTACTGTTGGTTTCTGTCTGCGCTCCAGTTTCTACATGAGCCTTCAATTTAAACGGCCTCTTATCATTACATCACTTCAGTTCTGTCCTAATTATAACTCTGTCCTCTTTAGAGTTCATGTTCTTTGATATATTCCGGCTAATGTGGTTAAGTGAGTTGATTTGATTTGTTTGTTCAGTTTTTTTGTGGTTCTCGGCCGTGCTGAAGCTCTGTGTACTGGCATCCCTTATGAAATAACTGAAACCACTCGGACCGCTAAAGTTTTGTGAACGTTGTTTTGCAGATATTGCTCTTATATTTTGGAGGGACGATGACAGCCCTGGGCTTACTTTATATTTGTGTGTGGGGTACAGGAAGTGTGTAGTGAATCAGAGCTCGTCCCTTAGAAAACAAATGTTTAACACAGACACAATAGTGACAGTGTGTGTGGCAGATTATTTGGCCAGAGTGAAAATACTGTTATATCACTAATATCTTCATACACATTTTTAGTTATTGCTCTTTCCATGGAGCTTGCAAGCCAAAAAATTTAATATTATTCCATTTATTATTTTAATACCTCTTTTTGCTCCACAAGTTTCTGTAGTTAATCCAGCCTGAACTGTTTATACAGACAGTTCCAATTAACCAACACATAGACTTTTTCAGTCCAAAATGTTCTGTGTGATTTGTTTTTCTAAACTTTTAAAAATCTTCCATCGACTTGCACAGAAAGTTTAGCATTCAAACATATTGGAAGATGATGTCATAATATTTGATGTCATTCCTGATACTTTATATGCAAATGCTGATTGGTCTTCTTTCTTACATGTATTTGCATGCAGAAAGAAAACTAACACAGTTGTTTTGCTGCCTTGCATGCATGGTTATTTCCTCTAATTCTTTTTTGGCATTTTATTCATAACAAAAACAGAAAACAGGAAATCATGGGGAGAAGGGGGGGAACAGAATCAGGACATGACACACTGTGGACTGCTAGTCCACAGCTCTGACTTTCGATACGATTCAGGCCTGTTTTGTGGACAGATGTTGATAAATCTAATGTGAAGCAGGATTCTTGGTTCATGGTTAGCTTGAGGACAGAGGGCCAAGCTGACAAGGTTAATTAGTCTGCTTTGCTTTGGCTCTGTGCAGGTTTGGGGGTTTAAGTCAAAATTCATAACCAGTGTTGTTGTTTGAGTCTTGTAGCTGGTGGTCAACACAAAACATATAATGTTTTCGGAGGGTCACATAAAGGGTTTCCTGAAGGCATTAGCATTGTAAATTCTTTCTTTAACTCTGAGTTTTACTTTCTTGTTGAACCCTAGCTGATCGATGCTAACAAGAAAAGGGCTGATTGTAAACCAGTAACCGTTTACATGACCTTAGAATGAGGCAGTGCGGCTGGTTTCTGTTAAAACGCCGCGCTGCTATTGGATGTGATTTTAAAACAGCCCTCAACTTGATTACATTTATCTGATTATTTGAGGTAGAAAAATCAATAACGTACAACAGCCCTCTTTTGTCCTGAATGATATAGACTGTTATCGATATATAGATTGAAGTGTTTTTTTGATGGTATTTTTTATATATATTAAATATCTTATAAAGTTTTGTATAGTGATTGTAAAGTTACTGTAGCATTAGAGCTTTACACCAAACATACTGTGCATATAAACATAGTGTAACTTTTAAAATGATTGACAGTATTTTGTCACATTGTGATCTAAGCATTATACGTATATTGTATTGTGGGATTCTAGTTAAATAATTGTTTAATGTTATGTATTGTAAATTAAGGTTAACCTTAATAGTGATATTAAGGTTAACCAGGCTGATCCTGCTGTGCTTGTGGAGAAAGACTAATAAAGGATCTCTAAATAGTTTTGTTGTGGGCTGTCAGAGCGATTACCATTCACTTCTTTTAGTCGAGTAAATGAGTTTCATAATTAGTGGAGGTGAGCGTTTCATTGCTCTTTTCTAACAGGCTGTTTGTGTGATTTTGAGCGATGTGGGGGGTGGGGGTGGGGTGTATGCACATTTCTCTTAATCCTCCGGAGGCCTTCCATGAAAGCATCATCCTGTCCCACTGCCCCGCCCCCAGAGCTCTGCTGCCGTTATGATACACTTCACAGGGTTTGGAATTAATGTTAATGATCTTAAAGGTGTCGAGACACTTAATTGATCACCATAGCAACGCTCCGGTGACTGACGGTTGGCATCAGCACATGCATGGCACAAACAAAAGATATTTATAAATGTTGATGTCACTGCACATTGTGAGGACAACAGATCAATTTGTGCTCAGAACCCCTCTGTTGTCCCTGAATGACAGGCTCTTAATTTGTGGGTTATTTGCATTTTGGAATGGCTCTGGAAACCCCCAAAAAGCAATTAGTGACAAATTTGGTCCATAAATGTCACGTCAACCGACGGAGCGACCTCAAACAAACAGCGTTAGGCATCCTGGATGTTGCGTTGCCAATTAACAAGACACTTTTAGCATTGGGTGTATGTCTGTAGGGTGGACCT
>JAZGTI010014508.1:0-14058 GCA_036877585.1 Botia kubotai
ATCCAAAACCTAGTTCCAAAACCGTGTAGATTACTGCCTAACTAAAATGAAACCTCATAAATGACTGGTTTGTGAAATGAAACCAAACACATAACGCTCCTTATGAAGTGCCAATAATCACAACTCGCAAATGATTTCAATATTTAATGTTAGCATGTTAACATGAGATGCCAAGCTATTTCCCTTAATAATCATTAAAATACACAGCACACACAAATAACGGTTAATTTTAATAACACTGATATAATAACACAAATAACATTAAAAACATTTACGCATTTGGCAGTCACTTTTATCCAAAGCGACTTACATTGCATTACATTATACATTGTTTCTGAGTATGTGCAATCCCTGGGATCGAACCCATGACCTTGGGAGCTAACCACTGAGCTACAGGAAAGCTGTACAAAAACATACACAAGTTTGTCCCAGTGCATTCTGGGATTGCCTTCTCTGCAAAACAACACATGCAACATGTTGTAACAGGCCAAATGGCTCTCAAAACAATAAAAACATGCTAACAAAATCATTAATCGCAGTTTCTGTTTTTTACCATATACAGGCAAATACACAGACTGACAGAGTAACTGGAGGATTCGAATGAACACATTACAAAAACTTTCCACCACTAATGAGAAACTGGACTGCACATGTAGTGGATCACAGTAAAACCTCTGAAAGCAAGCAGGTGATCTCCACCTGAGGAGAAATATTGCCAAAACTCTCCACCTTTCCACCACTCTACATCGGAAACTATTTGATTCCATAAAACACCATCTCTTGGACAGGGATGGTGACATCATCAGAAGTACGACAAGAACCATTTTTAGCTAAAGATGAAAAGAAGAGATGATGAAGAGATGTGGTAAGATGAATCAGATACCCAGAGCAGCCTGTACGCACGCACACAAAAAGCACCATTATATTCTTCTGTGCGTAGTTATACAGATACACAAAAACAAAGAGTCTTGAATATCGTGCAGACATGTACGTGTCTCCAAAAGTGGCCTAAACTCGCCCCTGGGAAAACACAATCAAAGCTTGAGAAAAAATTCCAACAAGAAACAACAGAGCTTTGAAGCAGCGAGAGACAGATCAAACGTTTCCTACACGCTGCTCTGAAATGTTTCAAATCTGAGTTTTGTCTAGGACAGGACAACTGCTGACCTCATATACACACACACTGAGAGAAAAACAAGTGGGTGTCTTTTTTTAATGTGGTTCTCTTGCAGATTATATAGCTGAAATCAAATCTGCGAATCAAAGAATTCAAACCGAATTGCTTGAAAACGAATGCACGCACGCACGCTCGCAAGTCGCGCAAAATACCGCAATACTGTGCTACTTTTTAGCGACATGCCAAGCAACATATGCAACAAGTAATGTTTTAATTAGGATGCCGAGAAAGATGAAGAAAACGAGATGACAGCAGATAGACAGATGAAAAGAAAACCAATCATAGCAGACAAGCTATTGGTTCCATGGAAAGACATCTGTGGTCTGCGGCTAATCTAAACGAGAGTACCATGATGTATACGAAACCGGTGAGATCAGCTAGTCCAAACAGCTTTCATAAAAGAATACACGACGATGATATTCTGTCTCACCTGCAGATTTACAGGGTTGCAACCAAAATCAGTTTACATACATTTGTGTTTGTTATAGAGTTATTAGTACAATCGAGTGCTGAAATGAGTTGTTTTTAAAGTTTTGCTGAAAGCACATTGTGACTGTTGTGAAATGTAACAATGAAAGAAGTAACATTCTCTCATGCACACATATGCAAATCTATCACTTTTCTGCAGCTAACGGCCCGTTTCTACTGAAAACAGAACAACATGCAAACAAACGTGTGCTTAGTCACCCTAAATTAAACATGCTATTCTTATTTTTTGGTTTATAATAATTAATAATGGAGATTTATCCATGCATGTCATTATTGTTTTAATTCATGTTTCCCAAAAACTTCCAAAATTTGAAAATGTACTCGCTCTGAAACAGGGAAACTTTTCCAAATCAATCAATTCCAAGTGGAAAAAACAAGCCATGCCCCCATTTCTCTGCTTTACTCTAAATTGCATCACAACACTGAAGTCAGCTGGAAATTCTGCTTCACGCAGACTTTAAATCAATACGTCACAAAGACTATTTAACATGCATTAGTTATATGAATAAGTCTAAGCACACAACCTAATTAACAGTCATGATTAAAAGTCTTTCCCATGTCATCGAAACGACAACTTTCCTCATTGCATTTTAAAACAGGCTTGTTCATGAGGCATGTTCATCTCCAGGGTGCTGTTTGGACCACTTAGAAAAACAAAAATGACTCTCACACACAAACACACATCTAACTTTGACTGTTTACACAGCCCTGTGCTTGCAGGCTAATTGGCTTAAAGCTTTCTATGAGAAACAAAGAACGTATGCAACTGGACTTGGGCCTCATTTAAAAAGTCTCAGCTCAGCCTAGTGTGTTTGTTTAATGCAAAGATCAAAAGAAAACAAGTGCTCTGCTCAAGCTTAAGACACAAGATGTGAATGTTATAACACAACGCTCAGTGGTCATGTGACACGTGATCAGGTCTGTCACTGCTCATGTTTATATGTGCAGTTATAACATTAAACTTGTATGCATTTGGCACATGCACTTACATTGCATTCAAGGTATACATTTTTAATCAGAATGTGTGTTCCCTGGGAATTGAACCCACAACCTTTGCAGTGCTAATGCATTGCTCTACCAACTGAGCGCCATAAACAATGTATCGGTGTATAATCAAGCTTTTTTCCAGTCTACGATCTTCATTTGTACTTAATTCGTAAATAAAGCTACAATCTTCGCTCGTACGTCCAAGCAGACACAACATGCATACAAAGGCAAGATGCAATCATTATCAGGGTCTGCTGGTTCAGATTCACAAACATTGGGCTGCTAAAATGTTTACATGTCATTTTAAAATGACAAACTACTGCCTGGTAGAAATCAATGTGCATTTCAACAACCTAAGCTCTCAGGAATTATCTGGACGTGCTTTTCAATTTAATTTGAGGAGAGAAACAGGAGGTTGTGCATTACCACACGCTCCTCCATCTGGTACTGATTACTCCACAAAGGAACGACCTCTGCAATGCCCCACCCTTCCATGCACACAGGAACATACACTGCAGTCTATACAACTCAGCCAAACGTGGGTGTCCTTCCGTACTAAATTGTTCTTTAAAAGCCATTTAGACAGGCTCCCAGGGATCTCATTTACTGGCCCACAGACATCATTTATATTAAACATTTAGGACATTTGACAGTGACTTACAAATTATCAGAAAAAATAAATTAAAACATGAGACATGGCAACATACGGCAGGCATGCAATTTTAAGCTGCGGTTCTCTTTTGAGAAACAACCGAAATGAAATACAAGTTTAAAGCTGCAGTCCATAACTTTCACCAACTTTCACTGTCACCATCTCTGTTTGAAACATGAAACTGCAGGTTACTTTACATATGTTTATTGAAGTTAAATGAAGTCAAAGCCATTTCCCTGGAAACTGGACCAGACAGCTTAAATTATAAATCATTATTACAAACTTACCATTTTGAATTGGGGTGAGGTAAAGAGTTAAAAACTGATCTGTTCTCGCTTAATAACAAATTTTTGTTACTTTCTATCCAAAAATGTTACGGTTTGCAGCCTTAAATAGTCAACATTTTGTTTCGTCATGATTAGATATTGAATATGATCTTGATTTAACGATGATTTAACGATGTTCAGGTCGGTGAAGGTATGAAGAACCAATCAAAATACATCTGAACCTCCATACGCTCAATGGGGCTTCATATTGTCACTTTTAACAAGCGCTATAGACTCCAAACAAACAAGAGACTAAATACAAACTTTGTGTGCTGACAGTTGGTAGCTCTGCACACTTTAAACTCACAGTGACTATATTAGTCTTATCAGACTCATCCATGTGGTAAAAAACAAAGACAGTGGAAGCAACATAACACAACTGGAGATCACTATCTAGTAACAGAAAACAGTTACAAACAGCACTCAGGCAAGTAAAACGGCTCGTTCCCATAAACGAGTGAGGAACGGACAGATGGAGGAAGGCAAGGGAGGGGCTGGGCTTCAGTTTCAGAAGCTTTTTAATTATTCAATGACATGGGCCCTGAGCAGAAACCAGAGAGACACAAACAGACACGACTGTGACAATGAATTAACTACACGGACACGCATGCACATGCAGCCACAGAGACACGCAGTGTCTTCATGCGATGTGTACATGTCTGAGACAAAGCAAGCCAAACACACATCTAAAGAACCACTTCCTGCCAAGGGGAACACACTGTCATCTTTACTAAAACCGTCATATGATCCTGCATGATCCTGTAGGAGGGAGGGATACTCATATGAGCCATTTACAAGACAACATTTTCAATAACAAAAATGGTTCCCCTTTTTACGCGTTTTGGTTATTAATTTACAACAACAGCATTTTGGGGTCCTAAAAACACAAACTTCTGAAAACTAGTTTTAAAATGCAATTTTAAATGCAAAAAATGCATTTGTGTAAATGACATAAACACAACCTTGTCTGGCATGCATAATATAGCATTTTTAGTCTTTTTTTTTCACAGATCCAGGCGAATTTGTGATCCACGTGAACATTGTTGTGTGTACGTGAAGCTTTCCAAAAAAGCGAAGGAAAAACTTTTCAGTTTTCATTACATTATTGCTGTGTAAACGTACCCCTAGATACAGGCACCAAAACAGGAAACAAGCCATTCTTGGGAACTAAGCATGTGTGAAAGGAACAAACAAAACAATAAAACTACTGCAGTTTCCATTAAAAACCATCAGTCAGCTGATCTGTAGATACAGCTACTTAAAAGCGTTCAGGGACAATCCCCTCAATGATTTGAGTAGCAGATACTCTGTATTCCACAGCTCATCCTTATGTTGGTTACAGCTTTGACTGGCACAGATTGACCTCAGAGTCTCCATGACGATAACTCATTTACAACCCACAGTGATCAGCTCTGGCTCACCCCAAAGGACGTTGGGGGGGAACAGAGGCATGCGATGGGGGATGATTTGTCCTTCAGGTCACATGACTGGTCTCATCTTTCACACGCTACTCAAAATTCAGCTGTTCCGAGCGAAAACGCGAAGCAAGCAAGAGTCAGAGAGTCAAAAAAACACACAAAAACTCTGTCTGCTCAGGTAGAAACAAAAACGTTAGACAACTACGAGTAAGTAAATGGCTGATTTATTGCAGAATCTGAGAAAATATGATATCACGGTCACTGTTGAATTGACCTTACTTTCAGATCCATGTGTTTGTGTTGTGGGTAATTTGACTTCCTCTCCGCTAACAATAACACTGTACAAAGAAAATACCAGGAACAGTTTTGTTTACTGTAACTTTAAACCAACCCTAAAATATCTTTTAAATTAAAACGTGCAAAATTTCTCTGCTTTGAGATCAAAAAACATCAGACAGCTTCACAGGGCTGAAGCTGCCTATCAGTACAGCCGAATGTGTGTGTGTGTGTGTGTGTGTGTGTGTGTGTGAGAGAGATAGAGTTTTTCCTTCTTCCTTTTCCTCTGAGGTGCCCACTGTCTGACCTAGTTTCCACAATATAGTCATCCTCAAAATTTACTGTACAGACTCACGACAGTGGCCATTAAACGGCACATAATCTAAGTGTTTATTTATATCTTTATTTAAATAATGCAATAACCTTTATTTTAACAATCGACAGCTATAAAAATAATCTGTCATAATATGACATCACAGTGATGCAGATCCTGTGAAGTGATGCTGTTTTGTGCACTTGAGTCAGCAATACAACTTCAATTCAATTAGAAAAATAGACACAATCAGTAGATCATGTGGCTAAAGATCTACGAGGGCACTATTTCAATACAGCGATTTGGCACAGGTTGCAGGATTAGCACCATGCTTTAGATGTACCAGCCATAGAGGTACAGTGATCAGTACAAGTGGGCGACATCTCATTTGCAAAACTTCACATGGGGTTTCTCACCTACAAAGTGCTGACAAACCTGCACAACACTGGTTTGCTATCATTGACTAAGATCAGTGTGACAAGCGAATGGAATCTATGAGCCACTAAAACTGCTTACAGGATCAATTTCAATACACGTAACGAACAGAACAAAAAAATAAATGACAGCGCTGAGAAAAACAAACAGCACAAGCAAATAAAAAGCAAACTGGTGATCTTTAATAGCGAGTGACGACGTGACTCAGATGAGCTTTGAGCTCCGGAATCAATTCAGACTTATTGACAGAAATGTTAGACAGTTTCACAGTTATCTGATCGCTCAGTCTGTGTGCTGCAAACAGATCAGGGCTCATGTGTATCAAGTGTCTGAGCCTAAGAGCGCTGATCTAGGAACAGCTTTCCCAAATCATTCCATTTCACTGAACAAGATTTGTGGACTTAAAACAGATCCTAGACCAGCAGTCTCCGAAAGTATTGAAAGTGATACAGAGAGAGATAATTTTACACTAGAGTCAGTGAGTCTGTAGGCTAGCATGTTTGAGTACATGCTGTATACATTACATAACGCACAAACAGCATACTTCAAGCATATCAAAAGTACAAAGCAAAAAGTGTCAAACGTTTAAATGAAAACACTGAATCTACAAGAGAAAAGAAAGTGACCTGTAATTCAAATGGCAACACGTTTTCAGTATATTTTCTCTTACCAGTAACATTACTCCACAAAGCAGGAACTTTGTGTGCTTCTGTCAGGGTAGGAAAACAAAACTACTGTGTTGCCAGACATACAGGAAGTTTATATGACTATATTGCCCTGGGGTAATTTATCTAACAAACAAGTCTAATCGACAGCCACAAGACGCACCAATCAGAAGCCGGAATTCTAATATCAACCTCACACACACACACACACATCACAAAGGATCCTTTTAAGAACAGAATACTTAACATCTTAAGACCTCTAAACTTTATTAGACAGCTACAACAGTAAGCATAACACTATAAACAATAAAGTATTATTGCTTATTACTATGAAGTGCGCATTAATCAACGCATTGTCGCATAATAAATAATTCACTGTAGTAGCACCGGCTGGTACCGAAAAGGGGGTGATAGACATCCTGACGTCAGCACGGGAACTGGACAAAGGCCACATTTGGGTCGGTCCAGATGCTGGCTCTGCCTATGCAAATGACTGTGAGCGTTTAAATACATCAGCTAAGAACAATGAAACGTCTGTAACGAGCTTACAAAAGCCAATGCAAATTCTGGCCATAAAGTATATGGGCTACTTTCATGGACCACGTTGTCAATTAACGTGATTCTCCTTTGTCCCAGGGCAGTTCAAGCAAGATTAGAGCAAATCTAAACCTGTCATTTATCAAAATTAAAATGAAGGTTTCTTATCTATCTTTGGAAACTTAGGAAAGCTTATGAGAGTTCTGAATTTGGTCTAATGTTGTTACTGGTTATAAGACGGTAGTCTCGGACTTGTCTAGTAAGCAGGTTTCACAGCTGTGAAGTTAGTAACAAAAAAGCAAGGAAAGAAAAGCGCGTATTATATTTCACGACGTGTATCTCACAAACTATTATAAGAAACGCTTAAAACCAGGGATAATTAAATGAGCCCAGCCAGTCATAGTGTACATATCCTTCGGTGACACGTTTCCATCGCAATATATCGGAAAGAGACTGAAAGAGTAAATAAATAAACTGACCACTGACATATTGACGATAAATATAATTAACTTAAAACGTTTCAAAAAGTCAACACGATAATCCAACAATCTATATGGCAAAGAAAAGGCAAGATAGCCAAGAACGAGTCACAATCATGAAACAATAAATGTTACTGTAAATAAAACAAAACTATTAAAAATGATTTCGCTGATGAAGATGAGGTACTTACGGCGGTGCTGATGTGGGTCTCGTCCCCGAGCCACGAACAAAGAGCTGCTCCTTTAGCACAGGCTTTGTTATAACTGCAATCTGACTAAAGATATTACTAAATGAATTTTAAAAAATCAATAAACCAGAAAATAAAAAATCAAATACAGGATAAGAAGCTCCTGAACGAGAGTTTAGCGAGGCTAACTTGCTAACAAAGGCAGGTGTTGAGAGTTCTCCTCAAATTGTAAGCGAAACACTCTCTCTGCTGTTATATGTCAATATGATCTCAAAGCGCATCGGCTTCGGAAGAAGAACGCAAGGTTGAAATAGAAACAATGCATATGAAATGGTGCTGTCCACTGACTGATTCAGTGAGACTGTAAACAGACGGAGGTGCTTGGTGTTGTAGTAGCTCGAGACGAGCTGAGCGGAGAAAAACCCCGTCACGTCACAGATTTGGGTTGAAGAGGATCCTGGGAAATGTAGGTTTCAGAAAGTGAACATTATAACAACGCAATGTGACTCTTTCACTGTGAGATTCCTATAGCCTATTACAAAAACAGGTTTAGGCTATTTGATAAGATATAAAATAAGGAACTAGATGAACTGATGGACTGTTCTTTTATGGTTTATGGGAAGGAATGCATGGTGTTGTCTCATCATCGCCGGTCCGTCTTAAGATTATATATATCAGCCCAGGTCAAGCTCACCTACTTGGCAAGAATAGGGGATGTCGAAAGAGGCAATCTATACAAAATAAACTACAACAAATATAATCTCAAACCTGTTAAATGGGCTAGAGACATCCAGAAACATCAATATTTTTTACTGGATAACACTGTCAATATTACAGCCCTGCGTGTGCCACATTATAAGGACACAGTGACACTGTACACACTTTACACCCTGAGCACATTTCAGTGTAAATGCTCCGATGGCCTATATTTGCATTATACTAGCACACTTTGAATGCTCACCCTAACTGAACTACATAAGGACAGCTAATGAACAAAATACGAGTAGAGTTAGTTTTTTCTGAGCATGCATTGTAACGTATAACTTTCCTTATCATCAAAAAGTGTGTTTTTGTCGTCGCAACAAAAAACACATTTTTCCATCCGCACTCAAGAAGGAAGATCACATCAACTGTCCCACATAAACCTCAAAGCACATACAGTATCTGCATAAATCAGATCATCTCTTTCTGCCACCCACTCTTTTCTGATGTGGGACTTTCCTTGCACTTAGCAAACATATTATGACTAATACTGGTCTAGATAACATGTTCAGTGAAGAGGCGATTTATTAGTGCAATGTAATAAAACAGTGGAGAAGGTTATATGTGTTTGAGAGTGTTATACCAGTTGAGTTTCGAGGTTGATTTGTTCAGACATGATCTGGTTACATCCTAACAACAACCTGCAACTCTAGCCCAAGCCTGTTCATAGCTTAAAGCAGTGTTGTGTAAACAGTATATTCATTCACACAGGTCACATTATGAAATGCTTATATTTTACAGCAATCCAATAAGCCAGTTACAATGTAAGCCAGATGCTTTATCAAAAAAACAAGCAAACATTTCACATGCATTTGAAGAAAAATTTGTAGATTGACTTAGTGGTTAGTCAGTGCACACAAACATGCTAATGCACCACACATTTGATTACATCAGTTACTGCATCTGATATTAATCTGCTTAAACTGTTGTCTGTGTTTATGTTGCCATGGCAACGACACTGACACCTCATCCTTCTATTTCTACTGTTCTCACCTACCTGACACACTTACACACTCTCTCTCTCTCTATCTCTCTCTCTCTCACACGCACACACACACACACTACTGTGTTGCTTTGATTGATGATATGCTTGGGTTCACTAAAAGGTTTGTGTTCCACGGTACCATTCTGACCTTTGATATTTAACAGCACGTTTCAAAGATTTGTGCTGTTTTTTTACTGACCCGGTTGAGGTCTGAAAAGAAAGTCCCTGTTTTCTCACAATCGTAACTTCACATGCAAAATGATTTTAAAGGGCATATTGTTTTATCTACCAAATGACTAAAGAACTTATTTTTTTTGTTTTTTTTGATAAGACTCAAAACATAGTGACAATAAAAAAACAATAGCCACAGTAAGGAGACAGATGTAAGGACTAAAACATAAAACAATGTAGCAAGAACATGTGATAGAATCACAACCTTCAGAATCACAACCTGTCCTGTGTTTGGGGCCGGACCTTAAGCTGTTGTCTGGCTGTCATGGTGACTGTAACCATGCATGTGAAATGTTTAGAAAATGAGCAACAAATCTGTATAATGAAAGGATTTGCAATCTTCCTTATGAGTCAAAAAGCAAAGATTCAGGATCACCTGTGTGAAAACATACTTCACAATGAAAGCAAAAAAGGCCTCAACCTGGAATAACACATAAATCAGTTCCTTGGAATCGATATTAAATAATTTCAAGGTGTCTGTACACTCAGTGCATAGTGTCAGAGCTTCACTAAAACATTCTTAAATATTTAACACAAAGATGATAAGCAGCCTGTAAGATTCTCTTCGAGGGACATGTTTTATTTTTAAGCTTACTGCTTTTACACCCAAACCTTCCCTAACACAGCAGTGAGACACTTACAGAGAATCTATTTTTAGACTTTGATTTCACCAGAGTTAGCTGTAATTTAGGAGATGTCACATCAGTCACACTGTACCTCTATGTACATTACATTCCTAACATCCGCCACTGTTGTTCTGTAAACAGATTTTATTGATTCTCATACAGTGTAATTGGTGGAGTGAGAGAAATAGAATATTAGAATGAATTCTGAATGTTAGTACAGGATAATAAAACAATGAATTCATTCTTAGAAATAATATCCAAAAGAGTCAATTTATTTTAGGCTGACTTCCAAAAATAGATCAATTTCATGAGTTAAAATGGATCAAACATGATCACGTAACGTGGGTGTTTGATTTCCTGTTTCATAAGGAAAATTTTTCCAGCAGTTCCTAGAAATAGAAACACTGAAGAAGGCTTTAGAAGGTTTCTTAAACGTGTCATCTGTTAGTTAGGTGACAGGTTTATTTTACTTTGAAAGCTCAAAGAGTGACAGTGGAATGAGACAATTCAACGGCAGTTAGCAGTCAGACAACACCTTCCAAACCTTTATTCATCTTCAAAACTGGTTTCACAGTTTTTCTAAAAACTGCATATAGGCTGGAATCTGATACTGTTAAATAGCGCCATATGTTTAACCCTACAGACAGCTACAGTATAACAAACATTCCATCAGCACCGTGAAACAGCTAACTGATGTAATGCATCTGACTCTGACCTCACTTTTTATTTTTCTCATTGCAGCATCACTGCATATTTAAACAGTTTGCTAATAAAGAGCAACACCTGACATCAATCAGTAGACATCAGATATGATTAATACTGTCTCAAATCCAACCATTCTTTAGTTTACTTGCATGCTGGAGTTACCTGACCTTTGACCTTTATCTCAGAGTGCCATGTGCTGTGCTCAGGAAAAGTAATTTCCATATTTTCATTGTTATAACAATAAGCAAGCACGACAAAATATTCCATAATGTCTTTAAATTCAAAAGCACAAACACTGATGACATCATCGAGATGAGCCTGGCTTTGTCAATGTATCTCTTGAAATAGTTAAATGTGTAACAGGGTTTTTTAAACATCATTATACACAAAAAAAACAAATGCTGTCATAAGGATGCATGTATTTTCTTAAAGCATGGCAACAACATGAATTTTGTGACAAATTAAGAGGTAGAAATGAAGGTCTATGTGTGTGTGTGTGTATAGGTAACACTATGACCTTACTAATGGCACAGTACTTCACAAACCACTGCCAAACATTTGTCTCTTAGCCTCAAAAGGAGCCAGACAGAGAAAATCTAAAACCAGCAAAGCTCTATCCTAAAATCAGCTGTCAGCTTAAGTTCTATCGAATCATACCATGAAATTCCAGCCTTTCTTTTGGGTGTTAGCACACCTACCAGTGCACTGACGTGATAAAGGCTTTTACAATATTATTACAATGGAGAAGCATTTTCAGGGACATCCACCTACAAATGGAAAGTTGTCTGTATATTAGGCTAAGAAATGAAATAAAAATGTAACAAAAATTAAACACTTTAGTTTTAAACGTGGCATAGATTTGTTTAGTCTGGCTGTTGTGTAGGGACTTACAATTAAACAGAACCAGAAATTGGACCTGGTCTATAAAAGTAAAGACAAATCAAATATCTCAATATTGAGCCATATTGATTTAAAGAAACAGAGGAGAAAATATATATAAAAACAACTAACTGGCTAAAGTTTAAAAAGGACAGTGATTACATACAGTACAATATATACCCGAAACAATTTCATTTCATTTTGACCAATACACATAAAATATTATTTCTCCCCATTAAATATTGCACTCAAATTGATCCAAACTATACTTACAATTCCAAGTAACTCAGCATATGACTCTGTATTGTAGTGCTGGCTTTCAAATATAGTTAAGCGAAACTAAAAAACAGAGACTTTTTTGTAACATTATTTGCACTCAAATGTAAACATTGCCATTGTTCCTTCGTTTTCTTTATGGCACTTGATGGATGACTAACACCCCGACTGGTAACTTGTAAAAACATTGATCTTAAAAAAAAACACACAACAATGAATAAGAAGCAATTTGGAAAACAAATCACTTGTGTGCAAAGGGCCAATATTGAACATTTCTGGATGAGGAGGCCCAGGGGATTGGGGCAACATTTCAGAATTCCCTAAAGCAACAAATGTACACAAGGCATGTGAAACATAAGCTAAATAACTCAGGCACACAGAAGCTAGTGTGTATGTTTGGTATACATTACACAACCCAGGGGGAAAGTTCTGAAAAAGAGTATGAAAAGTTGGGCTTTAAAAATGCTCCAACATTTGACAGTTTCCAGTAACCATGTCGAGTAGAGTTCCCATTCCTTGAGTTTTGGTTCTGTTTGTTTGACGGCTTTTCATGTTTTCTTCTTTGATAGAACATTAGTTTGAAGCACATGCAAAATTCAAAATGAGTGTAACATGTCACACTGTAGGTAAACAGTACTGTTGTAAGTACTGTTTGACTGAAATTGTGCTAGAATACATCTTTTAGCTGGTTAAAAGACGCCCTGCGTTTCAGGCTGTTTTAGGTCTTCAGGATGTTCTTGTTGGCTGTATCAATGGCATCTTAGTGAAGAAAGGGGCTAAGACTAGCAAATCCATGTATCAATCATCTTTTAAGCATTTTGTCAGGGCAGACACTCCATAGGCCTACACAGGAAAGAGGCCTGTTCTGTTGAAGCCTGGGTCTCGCCTGACGCCGCTATCTCCATTCTGAAGCACCTGTCCTTGGCAGAGCCTCTCACTTTCTCAGCTTGAGAATGATTGTCGCCAACATGAGGAAGAATGTGTTCCAGCCCACGGTGACAGCAAAGCCTCGCCAGACCATCATACGAGTCAAACCCCAACCTAAATATGATATTAGAGAATCATAATAAGGTCAGAGCCAGAAGACTTTCAAATGGACCATAAATAAATGTCAAATTAAAGAAATACAGATTAAAAATTAAATTCCCGTTAGGTTTTGAAGAGTCTCAAAACCACACCTCCACCAACTCAGCAATACAATATACAAAAATATTTTTGGAAAAAGCTTTATAAAAAGTGCTACGGTATGTCGTCTTTTGCAGTCTAGTGGAAAATCATGACTCCTCCCAGAGCAGTGATGTCACAATAATGGTCTGTGTACATACTGTATTTTTCCTGTAACATCCAAGCACCTCACCTCTGATATATCCTGAGATTGTAGCCGAGTACAGTATCAACAGTCAACAAATGCTTTTTCTTTTTTTGGCAAACTGGTATAACATCATCCTCTTCGTCTTTCACTGTCTAAAAATTGGTTCCCACCCACAGCAGAGCTGTCAGGACAGTAGCAGGGAAGCTGTGTGTTTAATTTAGAAATAGAGGCTCACACTCCTCCTGCTCTGTGAATAATTGAGAAAGCAGAGCTCAGATCATGAGGACCTGAGAGTGTCAAGTGTCCTGAAGTCTACTGTAACTTAAGATGTTTGTATCAG
>JAZGTI010014509.1:0-14055 GCA_036877585.1 Botia kubotai
TGTGGCATCTTCTATAATCTTTGGTAGATCCCAGTATGAACTCACCGAGGTACGCGGCCCAGTGAATAGGCTGCCTGTCCTTTTTGTCACTGGCACTCAGATTGGCTCCCTTATTCAGCAGCAACTTAACCATCTAGTGCGCAAGAGAGACACAAAGCAACCTTATATTCATTTATTGAAACCATCTGAGCATTGCAGGTACTCAACAGTCTCAATATACATTCATAAACACACACAATTATGCGAGACGCTTACATAACGCATCATCTGCAAAATGGCCATTCAAAATAAAAGCCAAATATTAGCTCTGTCAGTAAGTTGCACTTTGCCAGCCCTGTGGAGTGTTTAAATAAAGATGTTAAGGTCTGAAGTGGCCCAGGCTCTTTATTAAACATGGTCATTCATTTGCTGGAGTGCATTAGATGACTAATTCCACCCTACAGCCCTACCTCCTGGTACCCGCTCTGAGCGGCGTGATGCAGGGCCGCCCTGCCTGTCCGGTCGGCCATGTTTAGGCTGCTCACGTGGGGCAGCAGGGCCTCGACGCAGCGCGTGGCTCGGTTGGCGGCCGCGATGTGAAGCGGCGTCTGCCAGAACTTGTCGCGTGCGGTCACGTCAGCTCCCTTTCTCAGCAGCAGCCCCACGGCCCTCTGGGTAATTAAATACAGTAGGTGAATGACTGTGTGAAATTGTTAAAATGGCAAACAATGGAATGAGTAAGCTGTTACTCAGTTATATAAATCCCACGCTCGGTTTGTTTACCTCGTTTCTGGAAGCAGCTGCCCTGTGCAGTGGTGTTAGCCACACATGGTCCTTAGCATTGATATTCGCACCTTAAAAAAAGATTTAAAAAAAGAGACATTTCAGAAAGGCAAAGCAATAGAAGAAAAGCAAATGTTTTATTTCAAAACATTAAAGCTGCAACCCATATTTTTTCACTTCCATCATTTACTCGCCCTCATGTCATTCCAAACCTGTATGATGTTTCTGCTTTAGAGCAACATAAGATATTTTGAAGTACGCTAGTAATCAATCAACAGCAGCTTCTATTGAGTTCCTTTGTATGGACACAAAACCACTGAGACATTTCTCAAAATATCTACTTCTGTGTTCCACAGAAGTGAAATGTCATGTAGATTTGGAAAGACATGAGGTTAAGTGATGATATTTTCAGTTTTGGGGTGAACTATCACTTTAAGAACAGATGTGTTAAGTTATATACCCGCACTAATGAGAAGCTCCATGATCTGAACGTCCCCCAGCCAGGCAGCAGCATGAAGAGGAGTGCGACGCTCTTGGTCCTGATACCAGAGGGAAATAAAAATGCTCTTCATTTCCTTAGCACACTGATGATTATAATAGACCCACACAGCCCATATGTGCAGTCGTCTGAACAATCTGTCCGTTTGTACTGATCTCCGATGGCATAATACATGCAGACGACACACACAATTCATGTTCTCACCCATAAATGCCATTTTAAACGTACCAGTGCATTGACTTCATCTTTCTTGTGCAAAAATAACTTCACTTCATCTGAATTTCGGTTAAATATGGCCTGGACCAGAGGCGGCTGAGAAAAAACAAAAACGTTATGATATGGTTTCAAACATGACAAATATGGCCAAATCATCTCAAGAGTATAGTGATCAAACTAAAATACCGGGCAGCAAAGTGTCAGTTGTGTTTTTCTGGGTTTAATTGAATGACACATAATCAAATAAGTTAATCCGATAAGTGACCAGCTGCACTAAAACAGTCAATTGCATGAATTCAATTTGTATATTGTCACATACAGTTGCACACAGCATACAACTTGCAGTGAAACGAAGACCTGTTCAACTTCTTTAAAAATTAGGCAAAATAACAGTGATAAAGTAAGACAGATAGGAATCTAGAACATAAAGTCACGAAACAGACAAAAGAACAACAATAATAAAATAAGTAAAATAAGACAAGGATCTAGAACGCCAACAGAACAGTCTAGAAGAACAGTCATAGATTATATTAAATCTACGTAAATAAATAAAAAAAACCTGTGTGCAATCGTGTTATACAAATCAGTTCTTAATCATAACAGGGACATTTGCGTTAAATGTGTCGATATAAATATGCATCTTAAAATAACAGATATACAATAGCTGTTCTCTTATGCGGATGGCTGACACCCATCTCATTAGGCTAGTTGCCTGGCTAACGTCTGGGCGTGATGAAAGGGGCATTTAACATTTTAAATACCCTTCTAGCACACCACCCTGATTGTACAGCAAACACGTTAGGTTTATAGCTAAATGCACGACACAAATCCAGGTTTGATGGCAGATCGGCAGAGTAAATAGGATAATCGTATTCCGGTTGCTAGCTAATATTTCAGGCTCTGGATATAAGCGCAGAGAACGAACGACGAATTGCTTGATCTACGCGACACAAAGGGGTGTTAGTATGCCTCACCTGGTCTGCAATATTGTGTACCCCCATCTCCCTGCGTCAGTCGGGCCGAAAGTCCCTCATCAGTAAGGAATCGAGGCGGAAAAACCCAAGACAACAATCCAGTGTTGCGATTACAGACGTGATGATCGGTGTCTTTAGCTGGTGAGGCAGTTGAAAATAGCGACACCAGCGTGATGGCTGCCTGCTGCAACAACTTTCAAAATAAAAGCACGCGAAGCTGCGATTATAGCACACAAACGCATTGACTGAACTATTGTGCACGAAATGCAACAAAATACACCGATTTTACCAAGAGGCTTTCCATGTATGTCCAGTTCCATACAATGTATTACGTGAATATTCAATAATTCTAAATTAATTAGGCTTTATAATTCAGTAATTATAAAGCCCAATTAATACATTTAGTATTTTATATGTCGTAATTAATTGGGTAATAAAATTGTTAAATGACTTAAAATGCATTAAATTATTTTGACATCAATGAATTAATTTGTGGAGTATAAAATGGGCTATTTTACACAGTTTATTATGTTGATTGGTAACAAAATCTGAAAGCTATTTAGTTTAATAGTCTATTTTAGTAAAGAGGGTAACATCCAGTTTATAATGCATATGGAGATTGGTTTTCTTATACAAATACGTTCAATATATGACTTTTATTTTGAAAATACACTCGCCAAAACAATCTTCCGGTTGGAAATTTTGATAGGGTTGCCATTTTCATTCAACATAAAAACACAAACTGGACTCGAATAATAATAAAAGACGAATAATGCACAATGAGTTTATTTGTGACTGCTAAACACCAGAGGAAACATCACTAGAGTAAAATGGCAGATCCTGCAGTGACGGGGAGCGCGTCTTTAAACTCCGGAAACGTAAATATCTTTTATACATTCCTCTTGCCTGCCGCCTGCTAGCTTAGCCAAACAACTTAGATTTTTTTTAAATAAAAAAAGCCACATTTAAAGTCAGATGTAAACATAGATTCACTTGAAAACACCTAAATTCAGTTGCTATGTGTTGCAAAAATAGAAATATTTATATGTTTTTAATAAACATGCTGAACTATGTAGTAATAGTATAATGTGTTTCAGCAAATCGGCTGTGTTTCAAAATCTAGTGAGCTGCCTATCTAGACCCCATTTCTAGGCATCACATGCCGAATTTATGCATTTGATCTTCTAAGATCCACCACGATGTGATCCAAACCATCATGACAGTAACATACACTCGATTTTGAGACGTAGTCACACAAATGAGGTATTTTTGAAGCCAGAAACGGTAGTCTTTCGATCATAATGTTTTGATGGCCGTTTGCAGCGCTCGGGGTCCAGTAAAAGCAGCACGAGTCCTGCGGAGAACTATCAGCTGGCCCGGCGGCGCACGCTGCAGGTGGTGGTCAGCTCTCTGCTGACAGAATGCGGCTTCGACAGCGCCGAGAAAGCTGCAGTGGAGACCCTCACCGAGATGATGCAGAGCTGTGAGTCAACACGCACCCGTATCTACCAAGTGCATGTCGCTTTTTTGTGTACCACTACAGTAATGTTTTTGTGGACAAAGTTACGGCCATAGTAATGATTTGCAGAGTCTGGTGTTGAAGAACAGCTTGGCCTGCATAGTTTTCAAAGAAGATTGGAAGCTGTTACAGTAGAAATTGAAAGGTCACATTCTCAAGTTTTGACCCAAGCACATATGAGGGTGTTCAGGTGTATACGTGTTTTTGGCCATGCAGTGTGTATGCCAAAGTTGCCATGGTAACTGTATGGTGTTTTTTCAATTACCCTGGAATTACAATTACAATACCATTGTACGATAATATAGTATTGATGCAGTATCACGGTTTTATCAATGTACCATCTAAGACTGTGTAAGGGTCCCTTGACTTCTGATAAATTAGTTTAAGTGTATGCCAGTATGTTTCTCTGTATTAAGAGTGTCATTTATTTCTGGTAGATATAACTGAGGTTGGACGTTGTGCGAAGGCAAACTGTGAACACACTGCTAGAAGTGCCCCTACGCTCTCTGACGTGGTCATCACACTGGTCGAAATGGGTTTGTTGCTTTGACATCAATATATAGCTACTTACCTTAGGAATTATTAATTTTACATCCTTTGCATTTGGTTGGAAGTATTGCATAAGACTGAAGCTCCGTTATCTCTTCATAATCCCAGGTTTTAATGTGGATACTCTTCCAGTATATGCCAAAAGATCTCAACGGATGGTCATAACTGCACGTAGGTGTCCCACTGAAGCATTTTTGAGCCTTACGGCTCTATTTCCAATGCATCTATCTTTGTATTACTGGTATTTTACCTTTAGTTTTTAATGGTATAACACTTTTGTTACCCATCTGCTTTCGACAGCCCCAGTAACAAACGCTCTGGTGGTCCCGAAAGCTCTCGTGGCCGGACAGAAGCGCACTCATCCTTCACACATCCCAGGCCACTTCCCAGAATTCCCAGACCCTCATACTTACATCAAAACACCTGTGAGTTCACTTTGTCCGTTGCTGTTTTGGGACTTTTTGGCCCCATTTACAAGTAAGTCTGGCGAGAGTCCGATTTCCAAGGAAATGTCAGTCTGGCATCATTGGACTTCAACATACGTAAAGAAAAGTACATAAAGTGACCTGCAGTTTTATGTTTCAAACGGATTGCAGCTTTTAAAGTTATTGTGGTTTTATGTGACACACACATTTATAACTGAAAATACAGAACCGGCTAATGAGTTTATTTTTCAATGCAATTGCCTTATGTTAATTGTGTATGTTATCATAAACGTGAACATCTTGTTTCTGTGTTTAGACCTTTCGAGAACCCGTGTCAGACTACCAGGTGGTGAGAGAGAAGGCAGCGTCACAGAGGAGAGACGTGGAACGCGCGCTCACGCGCTTCATGGCCAAGACGGGAGAGACACAGAGCCTCTTTAAGGATGACATCAGTGCCTTCCCTTGTGAGTTGTAGACTGCGTTCTAGGCTGCGTTCTAGGCTGCGTTCTAGGCTGCGTTCTAGGCTGCGTTCTAGGCTGCGTTCTAGACTGTTTCAGTGCTCCATCAGGCTGCGATGAGATCTCCACATTGTTTCCATGACAGCTCTGTTTAACAGCCACTGTTACATTCATCTTTTTATATCGCTTAAACTTGTTCTAGGTTAAATGTCCTGACACGTGCCTTTTTTTACTGTGCATGTGTGTATTCAAATGTCTTTCTGTAATCAGTGATCGCTGCACAGCTGAGCTCCATCCCGTACTTGAGCGCCCTGTTGCCCTCTGAACTAGAACTTCAGATGCTGGAGGAAACTGATTCTTCTGAACAGGACGATCAGACCGACACGGAGAACAACCCCAGCAACCTCAATCAGGCAAGCTAGAACCATTTCATTTATTCCTCCCTCGTCTACATGTGTGCGCAAGATCATCCGTGCTTTTCATTTATAGACACAGTCATTTTTATTATGTCATATTTGTGTTTTAGGATGACCCGGGTGCGGATAAGGAGAATGCTGTTCTGCCACCAGGTGGCGTTGTGCCTGCAGGGAAGGCCAATGATGAAAATATGATCGACAACCCGTATCTCCGACCAGTCAAAAAGCCCAAAGTGAGGAGGAGAAAATGAAACCGTGACACTTAATCTGTTTGTGCATTATTCAGTCCTGATGGACAGTGACTTCTTGCTTGTCACATTGTGAACCTGGAAGTTACGGCTGACATGAGGAGCTGTGTGTCTTCAAACTGCAGTTTGTCAACAGTTTCTCCACACGAGGTTCAGCTTTAGTCCAACAAGTTACCGGTGTTTAGTTGTTATGATGTGACAGACCGCACAGCACGTCTGAAATATTATAAAACATTTAATAGGGCAGTTTATAAGAAGGTTTAAGACCTCTTACAATTAATATCTAAGACCTAGCGGTTTCTTTTGGCTGAAATATAATTTTTAGTTTTGACTAAAAATTATATGTGACATTCGACACGTGACATTCTGGTTTGATTTCTGTGTGTTTGTTACTCATTTCTGAATGATGGTAATAAATGTCTTTTTATTGTTTGACTTTAGGACGTTGTCAAATGCGCACGTTGAAAATTAAAGTAGTCTATGAAAATAACACAAACATCTCCAGTTAGAATGCAAGAACAACTGAATGGTCTGTACAGGGAAGACGTGTAGATTTAGTATATCTTAAAAAATATGGTTTGAAATAAGCTATACCTAGTAATATTTAATAAAAATAGGAAATTAGTGTGCAAAAGCACTTCATTTAAAGCTTTAATGATCATATACATGGAAATTCACTTACAGTTTTATAGTTAAAACAGTTTATTTTTCTTTCATCAGTAGAACAAACTCAGATATGCAACTCTGTTCCTCTGTTTCCGAAAGTCTCTATCACAAAAAAGCTGCAGGACACAAAGCACAAAATCAACGACTGTCAGTTAAAGAAAGAATTGATCGGGCTCACCGTTCTGTTGTTTATATGCTTTGAAATATGAAAATGTTGGACATGTCTGTACCTCTGTCCGCAGTGCTTTTCTTTCTAAAAGAGGCACTCCTGACCAGTCCGGAGACCCGAATTTCATGGGCCACGACACCTTCTTGTTTAGGATGGTGTCATGTGCATATGCCCCTGGACTTAAAAAAAAAAGATCACAAGTCTGAAAGCACATAAGCTGCTAGTTGAAATATTCCTGAATCATGCAGAGATAACATGCATCCGGTTGTTCACGATTTATATAATGAGATGTTCAAAAAGATGTTTAGCATCTGCTTATCCTCATTATATTAAGCCATTAGAGCAAACAAACAAGCAAGTAAGTCTTTATTAAGAACTTTATGCCTGATTTCACAGACAAGACTTAAGCCTAGTCCCAGCCTTAAACACGTTTAAGCTGCCTTAACTGAAAGCAACTTGCCCTGACATCAGTGCCATTGTTTTGTCTCAAGATGCAAACAGGTAATGTCTTTATCTAAGGCACGTTTGGTAAGGCTACTTAAATGTTCAAACTAGGCTTACAGTTACTTTAACTAAGGCTTACGCCTGGCTTAATCTAAGCCCCATCTGTGAAACCAGGCCTAAAAATGTGTTGTAGGATTGTAATTTTGGTAATTGATGGTAATTTACCCAGGACTGGAGACTGTCATTTCAGGTTTGTCTCTGAACCGTAGAGTGGAACTGTTGAAGGCTGCTTTAGCTGGAAGGAACGCTTTAGGCTGAGCCCAGTCTCGCTGGTACTTCTGTGGTGACGGGGTGGATGTCTGTAAATAAAACAAACAGGTGATGCACTTTCTTTTCTGGTCAAAAAGCCATTGTTAAAGAAAGACAGCTGTGATGCCAGTTAGAAATGTAGGCGTTACCTTAACAGGGGGCAAAAACCGCGGGGCAGTGCGAGCTGCTAAGACATAACCCCTTTTACTCTCAGGTGTGTGTTGCAGATCATATACAAGACTGCCCACCTGTAAGAGTTACAGATACAGTATAACTGCATTTTTATATTGATTTCTTTGATTACCTAAAATGACTCAAATATATATTTATAACAGCACTGAATGCTGTATGCTGTATGCACTGAATGCTGTATGCTCTACAAGTTACTGTACGAACGTTTCTCATAACTATGAGAGAACTTTTAGAGAACGTTTCTGTTAACTGGGTTAACAGGTTTATACGTGTTTATTGGCGAAACATGTGCTTTAGTAAGATGACAGCCACAACAATAACAAGAACATGGTGCTTAATAACTTGTAAGCGATAAAGGCGTTGCTCGGCTGTCACACTCACGCTGTGATTGTCGTAACTTCCGGGTCCCAGTTCTGTGGAGCCACGCAGCGCGAGCAGTGCGTTGCCCGTGCGGTCAGGCGCGAAGTGCGCCGGGAACATGAGACGCTGCTGACAGCTGCCAAACGCGACGCCGGCCGCTGCAAAAGTTGATCGATAAGTGCCAACTCATAAAATACAAAACATGTCAGATCGCAAAATGTGTTTATAAAGAGGCAAAGCGCTGCTGAGGACGCTGAAGGTTAAATCGGAGTCTGTACCTGCGTTCCGGGTCGCCATGGCTTTCTGATGTTTACTTGTAACCATGGCAACCAGGTGCTAACGCAAGCTGATGACGTCAGGAGCAGCCCAAATATGAGACGCAGCCTACAAGGACTACATAATACATAATGAAAATACATATTGTATTGTCAAAAAGGAGACCATCTGTGTGAAGGTGAAAATGCAAAGTGACAAGCAAAACTGGTTTACTGTCGAGGGTTTGAAATAAAAAGCTCGCTAACAAAAAGTTGTGTGTGTTTGGTTTGTAGACTGAAATACTATTTCAATCCTTCATCTTAAAGAAAACACACCAATATAAAAAATGTACAAACACATTGTATATTCAGTACTGGCTATAATAATGGTACGGTTTTAAGTCTGGATCACTCTGTGTACAGCCAGTGTATCTTTCAAAACCAGGCTGTGATGTTTCCTGTCATAGCATACAGAAATGACAAACATCGGTGACAATCTGTGGTTAATTTTTATAGAACTAAATAGTCTGAAAGCAAAGGTCTACAAATACTTCCTTCTGTTCAGACATGTAAACAGTCACCATGTCGGCACAAAGCTATGCTGGATCATCTGTAAGTCTGCTTTATTTACTGTACATTACTTAAAAAGTCATAATATGAATGTATCGCATTCATTAATGTATTCAGCAACATCTAGTCATAAACTTTCCAATTCTGCAGCGCTTGTTTTACTGTGCCAACAAGGTAATAGTGTGTAAAGTTTATCTGACATGATCACGTTACAGTAAACGTACAGTAAATGTGCCATTTCTCTTCCACAGACAAAACACACAGTATTTAACAGCAGATACAATTATAGTTCTTTTGTATTTCAAAACAATTTTTATTTAGTTTCCGTTGTCATCGTTTCAGGTGTGATGGAAGAACAAGCTGTTCTGTTCCCGCATTAAATTCAGTTTTCTCGGATCCTTGTGTTGAAATTCACAAATATCTTGACGTTTCATATATATGTCTTCCAATACGTAAGTCAATAGTTACACAAACAGATACACTGCATCCGTGTTCATCAACATCTTAAACTGGCCGTTGATCGTAATTACATGACTAATGTTCCTTTTGTTTTTACAATATATCTCTAGAAAACAGCGGTAATTGTGAAAATAGCCAAAGTGGCATAAACTGTGGTGAGATTCTCATTCACTTTCTACAAATTCGTTTACATTTCTCATTAATTTCTCAGTGTGACCCAGAAACACTATAGCTTTTGTGACCTGAACTCTCTTGTTCTACCCACTAAATAGTTAAACCCGGTGACCTGATGTCACAGTTAGGTTCTGTTCTTTGTCTTTTGTGTTCTGTGCTTAAGTCATTATTAGTTCTTATCTGAGTTATAATTATCTCATTGACTAGTCCTTATTAGCCCCTCCGTTGCCTTGGTTCCTGATTAGCCTCACCCATGTCTTGTTCCGTTCTACTAGTTTGTGTACTTGCTGGTCCTGTTCAGTTCTTCGTCAGTCCTCGTTTTGATTATGGTGTTTATGAGTTCTCCAAAAAGTGTATTTTTGATATTGTCTTTCTATTTCATTCACCTGAATGGTTAACCATCACGAATGTACAAAAAAGTGAATTTCTCGTATGTTCCAGCTACTGTACTTACTGTAGCATCACAAATTTGCAGTTGTAGTTCTACATTCTTTACAGTGAAATGATGCTTGTACACTGTGATTTTACAGTGAACAGAACTGTACAATAATTGTGATTTAACAGCATATGCTTACAGTATGTTGGTTCTTACGGTCCTAGCACTTGGGAACGTATTAGCCAACTTTTTTGTCATTTTTAGTTACTCGTTAATGTAAAATGATGCTTGGTTCTAAATAAATTTCTTTATTATAAGAAGTGACTGATGTAAAACACAAGAGAGTCAGAACCCCAATGTTTTTCCCCATGTGGCTCATGTCGTTTTAAAGGCGACGGTGTGATTTTTGTTCATCATGCTGGACGTCATCATTATGGGCCGCGAGACCTCGTAACCTGTCCTCATAAATTAGCAAGCAAAGCATGCGGTTATTCTCCTCAGACCAGGAACCTGCGTTCTAGGTATTACAGTCATGGTATGTGATCAGAGAAAAAACACTCATTAAGCTCATTAAACTCATGAACCCGTGCCAACTAAATGCTTCAAATACGGTCTTTTCTGATCCCTGTCGGGGTGTCTATAAATACTTGGAAGTGACATACAGCCGTACAATTTGTGAGTATCCTGCCATGCATGTGATAAACACATTTTATAGATGTTACATTCCCAGTGTGAGATGCTGCTGGTCTTTTAATGGTTAGAGAATGGTTTCTCTGTTTGGTAAAATTACAGAGCAACAAAATGGCAAATAGTAACAATACAGTTTCGAACTTGTAAAGATGATCTGAAAGACAGTAACTTATCTCACGCCTAATACAACATGAACTCTGAGGACAAATTTATTAGTAAATAATTTTTTAATTGGAATGCTACTCCTATCAAGTGTAACAACTAACCTGATGTGTGTTTACTGGTAATCAGTTATGGCTGTGCGACTTGACAAGCGGATCAACCTGCTAGAAAGGTGGAGCCTTCTACACCCATCTTTAACACCCATCTTTAACAGCCATCCTTAACAGCCATCCTTAACACCCTTTGTCTTTGTCTCACGCATACAACTTGGCAAACTTAAAACGGTCAACTTAATAACATAATTGATGCATACGTTAGGTGTAGCTGTGTTTTTAATTGATATGTTTTTTCCTCCAAAATATAATTAGTGACTTTGTGACAACTGCTATTTCTCCAGAACGGCTTTTAAGCAAAGGCACGTTTCAAGCATAGCATGAGCACCAGCAAATAAACGATTTTGAAGAATTTTCATTTCCTTTTGAAGAAATATTTATTTGAAAAATGAGTATAATTTTCAGTTTTTACAATATTTGAGATTGTGTTTTAAATACATTACAGATGTAATTGGTCCAGCGCATTTCAGCTAAACGTTATACATCATTTTGTTCCACAGTTAAAATATTTGTATCTAAAATATAGATGATCTGTATGTGTCATTGGAAAAGGTTGATAGCAAATACTATTTATGCATTTGGCAGATATTTTTATCCAAAATAACTTACAATGCATTCAAGGTATATATTTTATCAGTATGTGAGTATGTGTTTTCTGGGCATCGAACCCACAACCTTTTGTGCTGCTAATGTAATGCTCTACCAATTGAGCTACAGAAACAACAATTGTAATAACAATTGTCTTTGTAATTAGTTTGGTTAGCTACTTAAACAAAATGCACATTTGTATAATATTGTAAACAAAAATTTGTATATATAATATTGTATATATGAATAATCTTGTATATGTATTATACTGTCATATAATAAAAAGGCAATATACTAACTAATGTTGTGGGTCTGTTAGATTTGATAGACCTCATATTTTCCACAGATCAATACGTAGGATAATAAGCCTCCATGCGTTAATAACTTCAGCACTGAACTGAACATTTACATAATGTAATTAAATCAATTAAACAAATTAAAATGTTGTGTAACTTTGTTCCCTTTTCAAAAGTAAGACTGCCCATCCATTAGCAAACAAATGAAGATGACATGTTTTAATAATTGAGAATTATAAAAATAAAAATTAAACGGTGTAACAAAACAGGGCTTGTTTTTTAAGGCTTGTCAGGAAAAAGCTTTGTTTTATTACAGCTCTTTTCATCACTTTATGTCTTTTTTGTTTAAGAGACAGGTTTTACCATCGGCATTCATGAACCACATGGTTTCAGGTGTGCCAAAATCTGGCTTCAGGATTGCCTTTATAAAGAAGGAGAATTCAGATCAGAAACGGTCGAGATCTGTTTGTATCTGCACATTCAACATGCTGCGAGAACTGAGCTTGATTAGCTGTGAGTATGGCGATCTGTTTTTAAAGAACCCCTTTAGATGTGAAATTGTGCATTTGTACTTTTGTCATTAATGTTTTTTTTGTCGATTTTTCAGTGCTGGCGCTGACATGCCAACAAGGTAAGCGTACATTTTTATACGTCACTGTCAACATATATATGGAAACAAATATATAATGTATGGAAATGATATTTTTTAATGTATGTGACAGTATTATACTTAAATCTGTTTTATGAATATGTATAAATAGTTGTTTGTCTCTCCAGGTGTCCAAGCAGTGGAATCAATCACCTGTGAGACGGGGACCGCTCGCCTCAACTGTGGTTTGTTCTCCATTTATATTCTGTCTTTGCAATTTTATGTTTTACTGTATTTTCAAGGCGATAACATAACATACACTCGCGGTCAAAAGTTTAGGATCGCTTGACAAAACTGCTTATTTTTGATTTAAAAAAATCTTATGATCTTAAAAATCTATCAATCTTAAGGTGTATATTTCGATGTTTTCAAAAATATAATTGTGCCAACATATGAATTTCTTTCATTTAATTCTTTCAGTGCTGTTTTAAAAGCTTCCCAGGTTGAGACCTCAAGGATATAAATGATAAAAATGCCAAAAATTGTACGATTTTGCAAATTTTAGGCAAACGGTGACTACATTGAAAAGTTCATTATTTATGATGCTTTTAGTCACAACATAATTCCGACATTTACACAGTAATTCCATGTTTTGATGGGTTAACTATTATTCTGAAATGGAAAAACCAGTAGTGTATGTTAATGTTTTCATACTGGGATATAAAACAACTTTACTATCTATCAACAGACCAGGGAACCATAAAAGTGCTTGCAGCTAATTATGGCCGTACAGACAGAACAACCTGCTCTGCTGAAAGACCAGCTAACCAGCTCTCCAATGTTCAGTGTATCCTCAGTAAATCTCTGAATATGACAGCCACTCAGTAAGAACAGTTAAAGATATATTAATGATGATTAATGACACAGGAGAAATATTGAATTACGAAGTGCTAAACTTTGTTTGGTGTTTTTGGTCACAGGTGTGATGGAAAACAGAACTGCTCCATTGTCGCGTCGAATGCTAATTTTGGTGACCCTTGTGGAGGAATTTACAAATACCTGAATGTGACTTACAACTGTATCGTACCACCTCCTCCACCTCCTCCACCCAGTACGTCATCCACCTCCATCATATATTAGTTTAACATGTAAGATTACTCCCATTCTCTTAATGAATAACTGTTTGTCTTACTTATAAGTAGCACTTCCAAAACAACCAATCACCTGTGAATCAAAGACTGCCAGCCTCAGCTGTGGTGAGCTCTCTGGGTTTCTTTGATTTTGAGATGTTTTTGCACCGTGTGACAAGAATACACACAAAATATATTTGTAAGTAACACGACTCTTTATCAACAGACAAGGGAACCATAAAAGTGCTTGCAGCTAATTATGGCCGTACAGACAGAACAACCTGCTCTGCTGGAAGACCAGCTAACCAGCTCTCCAATGTTCAGTGTATCCTCAGTAAATCTCTGAATGTGATAGCCACTCAGTAAGAACAGTTAAAGATATATTAATGATGATTAATGACACAGGAGAAATATTGAATTACGAAGTGCTAAACTTTGTTTGGTGTTT
>JAZGTI010014510.1:0-14054 GCA_036877585.1 Botia kubotai
TTAGGTTCAAGTTTTATGCTAATGTAATCAAAACGACTCTCGCTAAGAACAGTTAATTAATGTTCTGATCTCTCAGTCCATCCCAACCAATCCAATTCCCTTAAATACAAGTGGGATGTACAGCCATTAGTTTTCTGATCCGCCTTGTTTTTTTAAAACAAAAGAACAAAAGAGAAAAAAATTTAACACACACACATATATATATGGTCAGACATATTCTGACCTTTCCACAGATGAGTCTCTCCGTTGCAAGGTGTTGTAGGTAAAAGTCAATAACTTTACCAGAGCAGATAGATTCATCAGACTTCAGAGAGATGTGGAATGAGCTCATGTGATCATTACCGCTAAACAGGCAAAACGTTTTTTGGGAGCACAGAGTACAATGAAAATGATCATCTGTCAGAAACAGCACACAGAGGTCAATTTAACTTGTCCGGTGCTAAATAGTTCAGTTCAGTCTGGGACAATTTCCGAAATTAAAGGCTCAAAGCAACTCATTCACACATCAATAACTTAAACGTTAACAAACGTCTATAAATTTCATCTCATCAATGCATCATTTTGCTTTTAAAAACAAACTCATCACAGGCACACACACAGACCCAGGGCAGCGATGTGGAGTCGTGTCATCTCGTTCACTGGGCTGGAGAGAACAGCAGGTGTGCTGATTAAATGTAACCGCTCATTGTGCTGAATCTATAATTCTCTCCACTTTACTGCCTTCAGCAAGCTAAGAATACAGAGAGGTCCCCCGTAGCCATTACCTCAAATATGCACACGCACACGCGTGTTGAAACGCACACGTGTTTACATATGCACAGTTTACAGTGTGCATATTTACATTGCGTAGCCAAAAATCTGTACGGTTGCCAGTCAATCATTACCGTAATTTCAAAACGGCAGCCATTTATAGGGACTGGTCTACTGTAACATCTTTAATTTAATTCTTCCCACTAGATATTCGATCATGGCTGTGGAAATTTGTTGTCATTTATACACAGGAGCATCTGTGAGGTCTGGTACCGATAATGGCTTGGCTTTGTTAACCTGGTACGTCATTTTACTAGTGGCATTTAATGAGTGCCTGAGCTCTTTGGCGCACCCCAATTCACCAAAAATGATTAGTCTGAGGACACTGCCTGGCTGTACGCTCTATTTTATGCACCTGCAAGTAACAGCTGTAGATGAAATAGCCGTGTCTACACAGTTTTTTGTCCGTGCAGTGAGTGTGTGTGTACTAGGCACTATTTTGAAGCCTTTTTGCCTGTCGGTTTCATGATAATGTAAGAGCGAATGCTAAAGAGCTGTTCAGCACAAAGTGCCCTTCAAGAAATGCTAGGGTAGACAGTAACCACTTAAAGCTTAACAAAAGACAGAATTAGAGCGAAAATTCGACAAAGGTATACAAGCAGACCATCACAGAGATCTGCTGGAAACAAGCCAGGCAAGTAGGACCCGGCACAGAAACGACAAAGCCGTCCTTGTGCGCGCGTGCGCTGGGATCGCGCCCCGTTGGGTTGTTCAATCCATATTAAATGCTATTCTTTAAGAACAGGTTGGCTAACTTAGCCTGAATTTATGCAGCTATAACAGCAAAAACAAGCATTTAGAGCAGGGACAAGAAGCTAATGAAAGCACGGGTGAGCGCGTAAAACAAATGGATTCTCTGTGCACGTACATACTGGCGTGGCTGACAAATTACAAGAGTAGAGGAAGAGTTTGTTGACTACGCTGGGGGCACAGAGTTCACTATGAGGCAGCAAAGCACGGAAGAGTCATTGTATACCCCATTCCTGCATTATCTACTCCTCTTTTCCCTCCATTCTCCACATTTTTCTTTCTTTCTCCATCCTTTATATTCTCTCTCTCTCTCTCTGTTTTCCCTCGAGCTGTGGAGTTTATGGCTTAGATAACGTATCTTTTCCACATGATAGCTTTCCTAATTGCTCTCACTTAAGCACACAACCAGCAGTTCCATCCAGAACACACTGTATTAATAAATTACACTGGGGTTTAATTAGCCAGAACGCCGATGACTCAGGCCAACACACACACATACACACACACACACACACCTTATTAGGTATGACTATCTGAGGCTATTCACAAATGTTTTTGGTTAATGTCAGCAACCTCCAGAGAATAGAAAATAAGATAATATAAGTAAAATAAATGATTATTACTGTTAAAGAGATAAAGAGGCTGTTTGGTAGCAAAGAATACAATAAAAATGGTAAATAAAACTAAGAAATATCACACAAAGCTACCCCCTCACACAAAGGTACCCATATCCAGTGATAAATGTATTTAACCACAGATTATTGGTTGAAAAATAAAGTGGGCTCTGCACATCTGTGTTTTCTAATTTTGTGCTTCTATTATAAATCACTTCCTAAAAATAATTAAGTGAAAAGTTCAAATTAACCTGAATTCGAACATCTCCTAAGATTTGGTACATTCCTTTTTGTCTGTAATATCAGCGTGTACTTTTTGGTCATACACATTACTGCTGTTGGTACATGCCACTGCGGCCGGAATCACCCTGAACTACACCCCTTCAGCCGATGAGAAGGACCCAGGGGATTATGGGGGATTAAATGACATCATCAGGGGGCAAAATATTCAGCCTGACCCTCATTACAACCGTAGTTTATTTGGACGGTATAACATCCAACCGAAGTGATCCCACCACTAGGCTCATTACAGAGAGCTTAAAAAGCCCTAATCATTTCCATAATGAAAAAATTCCAGTAGCCACAGCTGCAGGCATTAATACTTCACAAATCCTCATGGCTAACCCACTCTATGACCCACTTAATGAGAACAGATCCTTCAAACAGGAAATCTTGCTAATAAACAGTACTGCGGTCAACGCTCTCTGGCACACATCGCCATTCCTGACTAAATCTTGTTCCTGCCCTTACTGTTTTATTACTGTACTAGAGGTTACTGTCCGATGACAGCAACAGTATATTACTGTAAGTGTGGTCAGGTTTTACTGTTAGACAGAGCTGTAGCCCAGCGATGATGGTAATATACTGTACAGTCAGACGGTCATTACAGCTAAAATATGACCAAGAATTTGGGTCGTGTATCATCACGAGGGGATTTGTTTTAAAAGATAATGACCAGCTGACTGTACACTATCTTGCTTATTACGTAGCTACTTACCGAACCAATAAATAAATGGATGTAAAATATTGATTTGAGTTTAAATGATTTGATTACGTGGAAAAGATAATAGACTACACAGCACCAGGTGAAAACATATAATAACTCACGTAGTATAAAAAGATTGACTGGCAGGGGTTTGACAGCAGTGAAGATAGAGTTAAGCAGTTATTACATAGAAACAGCTGACCATAAAAGGCCACGACTGACCAATCAGAATCGATTATTCCAGAGCTCTGTAATCCACCATAAACAACACAACAAACACACAATCCAAAACCAAGCCGTTGCACTAAATGTGTGCTCACAGGAGTGCAGAAACACACACAGACACACAAACACCTCCATCAGTCAGTTCTCCACATTCAAAACGTTGATTTCTAAAGTGGCTCATAATTAGACCGGCAAAACCACCCACGAGCACATTCACCTGCCATTAGAGAACCTTCCTCAAGCCTGTTATCAACAAACGAGGGCATTCACCGAGCGTGTGAAAAATTCATATATCACACACACATTTTATAGAAACTAAAGACCTGCGCTACTAATTCAAGACAGACACGTCGGCACAGACCCAAGAAGTACCTCTCAAAGACATTTGTGAGTGCCTCTCACAGACACCATGGTTTTCAAACCAAGATAATAATATTACTATACCCCAGCTCTACACCTAGCTCACCTAGCTAGTCCTTTTAACATTATTAGATTTGAAGCACACACATTGGTATATGTGGTTTATGAGGACTCTCCAAATTGTGGGACTGTACATATTGTATATTCTATCCCCTACCCCTAAACCTATATATACCCCTATTTAGTATGTTTTTTAAGCAACCTGGTTTATAAGGACACAGGAAGTGTCCTCATAAACCACGTTTACGTTGTTATACGCATGTCATTATACACATTTGTGTCCTCATAAACCACATATTCAAACCCACACACACATACACACACATACACACACACACACACACACACCCAGGATGACACAGCTGTTTCATCATCCAGAGAGCACACTGCTCTTTTTAATAGGTGCTTGTTCTGTCTTCTATCGGTCTGTCTCGCCTTAACTCTCCCAGACTGAGTGACTATGTCTTGTGTTGTGTGTATCTCAGGCTTATACCCTCCAATGTGCTTCTGAACCGGAGGGGAAACAACAGAGAACCGCAAAATAACAATTAAAATGAAGCTAAAATGAAAGTAAAAAATGAGCATTTATCAAGGGGCATTTCATAAGTTTAAACTCTGATCAAATCACTGGTTGGACACGGTTTCTGGGTTGGTGGGTCGATGTATGTGTCAGTGAGGGCTTCAGTCTGTTTATTTCAGGGAAAATTATTTCTAGACAGGAGACGGAGAACGTGGTGGCCGTTATGTTTTTTTTAACGCTCGGAATAGCACGATGACTAATTTAAGTCGAGGGATTTTGAGTTTATCAGCTAGAAAAAAAAATGATTGAGCGCTTTTTGAAAGTTCCATAACTTCATTTTTTATAACTCTGTGTGGGACTTAATACCCACTTCTGTACATACTTTCATTTTATACTCAAGTGGTATAATAAGGCAATTATATGAAATGGAATTTTTTAATTTATGGCCCATAAGCATGAATGAACTGAAGTTTGGTGAAGAACGGGTCCACCTGAGTCGCACGGCACAATGGATTACGCAATCAGAGGAACTGACATATTTGTAACAGGAATGCAGAGTTGCTAAATTTATAAGGAAATGCATTAAACCATCAAACACAGTAAAATCATTAAAATCAAATTAAAAAAGGAACAGATTATGACTAAAAATAAAAGCACAATTTGGTGGCAAAGGGCAGATGTAAGCAAGCGATTTTATGAGTTTTATGAATTCAGTAGAGTGCTGTTTTTAAAAACCTTTACATGCACATCCCATACGTTTTTTATTTTCAGATTAAGTATCGCAGAAATCTCCGCACAACTAATGAGGTAGGCTTACGTGACCTAATTTTCCCAACATTTATACACCATGCGCACTTTTCCGCAAAGAAAGGGAGAAAATCAGCTTTGGCTTCCAGGATGTGAATGAATAACTTCAAACTTCAAATGAAAGAAGTTATTTCAGTTTCAGCTATTGTGTTGCTTAAGCTGGTGTGATTAGGCTAATCGCTAATGCTAGCTCATGTGATGATGCAGGGGAAAAGTCACTAATCTCTGTTACAATGAGATGAATAATACGAGCGTTGCATGTGAAGCCAGATGTGGAATATCTCTGGTCTCCGACGAGAAAGCGGTTCATTGGACGACATGCAAAAGACAATTTGAATAAACGAAAAAACAATGCTGGCATTTGTTTCGTGGCTGTGTTTGCAACATTTATTGTGATCCAATAATTTAAATCTACAGTTAAAATTAAATGACAGAAAATCACTTTTAAACACATATCCAACTTCCTACAATTCATAATAATCAAATGTGTTTACCAAACATTAATGAAATAAACTTACCAAATAAACACATCAGGGAACAAATAGGCATAATTAACGCACACAATTATCTAAATTAAAGTAATTATGCAATTATTTAGGCTTTGCAATTACTTAAATTCCTTTGCTGTGTAACTGTAAAAATTCTTAATTGTTCTTTTAGTTACGCCAATTCAAAATCCACTCAACTTTGTTTCTGGTTCTGGCATAATCGAGCTTTCGTTCTTTGTCGTTACCTGCCCAAGGGTCAAATTTTACATTTTGGGCCTTTCTGACCCAGGCAAGTATGAGATAATGAGCAGTTTAAAACAGTTTTAAGTTAGAGAGAGAGAAAGAGAGAGAGAGCTACTAGCCTATTTAAGATCTCATGTGTTCCATGCACTTCCCTGATCCGTACAGCAGTCACACAAAAACAGGGCATTCGCAAGCTTAGCTGCCTGGAGCTCTGTACCGGCTGCCTGGGATTCTGTACTGACCGAGGTGCTCTGATAACTTCTTAATAGGGCTGCTGAGCAACCAACTCAGCTTACAGGGAATAATGCAGAAATAACCTGACAGACAGAAAGAAAGGAGGAAAGAAAAGTGAAAGGCCTCAGAACTTATTAAAAGGTTAATGAGCGCAGTCGAGCTCAGACTAGCGGTGGCACAGATAACCATTAGCGTACAATTACTATAATACAGAGCCATTTAGTCCTACAAGGCAAGTGAGTCAGTACCTCCTAAAATGATAACAATAATAACAATAATCTGGATACAAACAATCAACTGTACCAAAAATAATATTAAAAAACTATAAGATGAGATTGTGTATGTACAGCAATTGTGTTTCTACACATGTAGCTGAGCTCAATGTGTTCCACTAAGGTGCCTGACGCCGCTGTGATTGGCTGATTATTCTGTCAGTAGGATAATGCCGACCTATCGTGTTCACGACAGGCGCGCAAATCCGTGACGCTGGTTTTGACAAATGCCAAGCTACTTAAAGACACAAAAATATAGTATTGCGGTTTAAATTAAATGACCAATACAAATGCTGTTCTTTAAGCCACGCAAACATTAAAAATTGTTAGTGATATGAATATGAGCAGTAATATGAATTTACAAATCCCAAACTTATGTAAGAAGCTTCGGCATGTGGTAGGTTTCCAAAACAAGAAGGCAACAAGAGAATCTAAGGAGATCAGCACACACACACACACACACATACCCACACACACATTTAGGTTCCTATGCTTTCCATAGACGCGACTTTTACACGGCACAAACTGTATATTCTATCCCCTAAACTTAACCCTCACAGAAACCTTTGTGCCTCTTTACATTTTACAAAAGCATCATTTAGTATGTTAAATAACCAATTTCCCGCATGGGGACCGCTAGCTGGCCATCACAATGTAGCTGTGGGTGACTTTTATCATCCTTTTAGGGACATTTGGTCCCCACGCTGGTAGAAAAATAAGAAAACACACACACACACAGTCTAATCCTTGTGGTTTCTACAGTCACTGAGAAATCTCATCAGCAAATCTCATCTGCAGTCAAAAGATATGTACTGTGGTCCCATCTGGCTTTGACCTGTGGCTGGACTTCATTGTCTGGGCCTTTTATGTATTGCACATTATAGGAAGGAAGAGTTGAGTATGGATTCAATATATTAAAAAGCATTGAAAAATACAAATGCTAGAGATGCGATCGAGACCTCACACAGAACATCAATGAATAAAATCCAGACGCTTTGGTTTAAGCAAAACTGAGGCGGCGGGTGGTTTAACACCCCGAGAGCAGTATAATTTTTTAATAAACAGTCAGCCAGTGGAAGTGATAGAGGTTATATTAGCTTACCCTTTCTCTTCTTCTCCCTTTATCTATTCCTATGAGAGATTTTACAATCTGGGGTTTTTAAATTTCCTACTGCAGCGCAGTGATATCTGTTAATGGGGATTTGAAGGTTTCATAAGGGCAGAAAAGTGGAGAATAGTATTCCACACACACACACACAAAATCATCGAATTACTCTGATAAAAACACAATTTCCTCAATTCACTGATACACAGACACACACAGACACACACACACACACACACACACATACAACCAGATACAGACAGACAGACATTTGCAGGTAAACATAGTCATCAATACAACTGTCCTGACTCAATTAGTGACCAAAAACCCAAGATCCTAAATATTTCTTCTTTGTTTTAGAGTATAACACTTTTAATGCAGGAGTTTAGTGTGGTCACACACACACACACACATCTATCTGTCAAAGCCCCAGAAATGATGACTAGTGAAATACTTCTGTCGAGTATGCTCAAGCATTCGTCTACCTCCGCTTCAGCTCTTATAACCTTTTCTTTCTTAATGTGTCTTACCAAGTACTCAAATCTCGGTCTCTTTCCCAGGCTATTAAAATCATCTATAAGAAAAACAATACATTATAAGTGAGAAAAGAACGTTCCAGAAAGATTGAGTGTGTGTGAGAGAGAGATAAAGAGAGAGAGAAAGAGAGAGAGAGAGAGAGAGAGAGAGAGAGAGAGAGTTTTATGCAGTTTTGACTTCACACGCTGTGGCAGGAAGGTTGAGGAGGGAAGAAGTGTGTCTAAGAAAGCTGGAGGAAGAAGAGGGAAGACGAAGGTGAATCAGCCTCGTGAGAGCTGAACTCCTGCGTGAGCAGCTCGGGACGCGACCGGTCTCAAAGCGTCTGACAGCTAATTGTTCCTCAGAAACTTCCCAAAGGACACAGTGGTCACAGTGAGGCAACACAAGCGTACGATTATCAAAATACCAAGTGGCACGTTGAAAGGTCAACGCAATGGTTAGGTGTCATACCTGTCTGTGTTTGTACTCTCTCTGGAAAGAAAGAGCAGCAGACAGGAAGTGGGCGGGAAGCACGCGTCATAAACTCAAGAGCTGACGTGACCTCATGCCAAAGCATACAGTTAAAGCCTTTGACAAGCGGTAAAAGGATTTTACAAGTCAATTAAAGTCTCATTTGGTGTCAAAAACGATCCGCATATTTCCCTCCCTCGTGACCTTTGACCTCAGCGCTGTTCATCGTCCCTGCTGTAGATGAATAATAGGCTGTTTACTAGTGACCTGTCAGGACCTTCATGTCTTACATTTTCCTATATTATGTGATTGGTGCTTGTCTGTTCCTTTCTAAAGTTACACTCGCGATGCTACACTGTTGCTATGTGGGTTGTAATGGTGTTCTGAGCCTGCTGATAGCCAGTTGCTAGGATATTCTGGGGGTTTCAAGTTTAAAGAGCACACCCCACACGCACACAATCTCTGATATCAGGTCCCAGGGCGTGGCTTAATGCAAGTCTAATGCAATTTTTTGCCTGGCTTCTCGCTCCATTTGAAGCACCATCCATGTCCTCTCTCTCTCTTACTCTCTTACTTCCACTGGGTCAGTTTTTGAGTGCTGGCATTTTGGCGCTCCCCCTTGTGTTTGGTTCTCTAAAAATGGTTCAAATGTAACATTTATGATTCAATCTTACAATCTAACAACTATGATTCAGGATCAACTCATAAGCCAAACACAAGTCTAAACAAGTCTGTTGAGGCTGAACCCAGATCAGCAGCTAAAGAGTATTCCTGTCTTTCAGAATCTCGGGGCAAACAATTCCCTCCCCTCATACACCATCCAGTGAGCTATGAACCGCGGTGAAGTTGTCCCTCTTCTCTGCTGACATGCTATGTCACGCCCCCTCCGCCAGATCAAAGATCGTGGAACGGATCAGAGCAGCAGGGAATTGTGGGATGGATCACAGCTATTACTGCTGGGATAGCGAATATATCCATCACACAAGTCTTGGGAGAGAGAGATAAAGACAAAACTCAGAAGACGGAGCTTTATGTCTTCTTAGCGTGCCCAACAATTCATCACAACATCGCTTTTCGGCTAAAGCTTGCTGGCTAACACCATGCGGGTCATTCAGAAACGCTGTCTGACAATCACATCGCAAACAGCTACAACATCATGTGCTCAACAACATCCAAAACCAGGAGTTTCCAATCCGGACATTGTGTTACAGTGTATGTAAAAGTAACACAACACAGTGTAACAGTAACACAACAGTAACAGTAACACAATAAAGTCAATCCAATCCAACAGTCATTTCAATGCAGAAACAAGAAAGCAAACAAGCATAATTGTGTGGTAAAATGATCAATTTATAAAAAATAAGGCTGTTTCAAGATATAAGATGTAAAGATGTACATTTTTTCCTACTTAAAACTGTGTTTTGAGGTAACTGTGGTTTTCCCCAGATCTGAGGTGATCTGAAAACAGAGATGCAAAGATTCCTCAGGATAAATAGCTTGTGTTGTGGTATGCCTCATTTTTGCGAGACACTTTAAGTAAAATAAACAAATGTAAACAAATAAAGGATGTGTCTGGGCAGAACGTAACTGCATGGAACAAGCGTTTTCTCTGATGCCATCGTCTTCTGGATCTTTGGCTCGGCTGCAGGTCCATTTCCCTGAAAAACGGCTCGCATTTTCTGTTCCCTACCGTCTGGTTTTCCACTCTCACAGATTATGAACTGGGGGGAGGACCAGCGAGACTACCCATAAGTCTTCCTGAACAGAGGTTCGATAATTTCAGGAAGGGGCTATATATCTGACTCCACTGCTTATTATTACATAAGGGCCATGATTCTCCAGCTCTTGATGTATAAAACTTCGGTTTTACTCTATCAACGGAGGGTGAATTGAGAATATTTACCAGCCATAATTTATTTTTTACTGACCATGAAACCATGTTATCATTTTTATAAAAAATACATGTCTCCATGACAACAGGAATTTCCAAAACACATTTGTGACAAACGACACAGGTCACCGTGCTGCTCAGCTCATCACATACGAGATACGAGCCAATTTCCCGTCACAAAAACTTCAAGTCACGTCAAAGTTTATTTAGCGAATGCACTACGATACAGCAAGCAACAGTTATTGCCGGCAATGAAATGTTGGGCAAGCCAGAGAAAGAGTTAAGCAAAAAGTATTCGAAGAGAAAAATACTAAATATACAAATATAAATATTTATAGTAATGTAATTAAAAAAAAATAAACAGTGAAAATAAAGCAACACTGTAATATTGCAAAACAGTGCGCAATGCACTTGCAATTAAAAATGCAGGTTAAATTTGGTAGATAAATTTGAAAAATATCCTAGTTCTAGAGGAAAAAAATAGCATTATAACATAACATTATGAACAGATGTAAAAACTGCTAGATGACACTGTATTCTCAAGATGTTGTTTAGCAGATGGTTCGTATGTTGTTGATTTGAATGACACGCATAATTTACATCAGTGAGGGTCTTTCATACAGTTCATCCTAAATGTAATGTAATGTAAGCTAATGTTGCAGCACCTATTACTAAATTAGCAGCCAACTAGTCTAATTTACTAGAAGCCAATTTACTCAGTTTGGCACATGTAAACTACAGGGGTATGTACGTGACACTGCTCGACTTTCACAACATATGGTGTGCGTTTGTTTGAGGGCATAATCGAGGAAGCCACCCAGGCACTTTAGCTAATTTCATGTAAATGTATTATTACTTGCCCTCCGGGTTCTAGAGTCTCCCCCAAATAACAGATTTATGCTTGTATACGGTTCAGTGGAATTTAAACTCCGATGGGGGCCCATAAAGACCCTAAAGTGGTTCAACACAGCTGTTTGAATAAACCATTAAAACTAATAATGACAAAACCGACAGCAAATATCCGATGGTTCGACGGGAGGCTATAGTGATCTGACTTCTCCGTAATAGGACTCAAGGCCTGCTGGCTGAAAAAAGGCAATGAGTTGAGGGCCAACACACTCTGTACAAGAATACACACAGGAACACAAGTACACACACACACACACGCATGCACGTACGCATGCGCGCACAAATCCACATACACCTATGAGACTTCAGAGGCACTTCACAAATACTAAGAGTGGGGGAAAATCTATAAACTATCACCTTTTTTACTTCATGGTCCTCGTGCCAAGAATACACATTTTTTGGGGGGATAGAAGACTGACCACGATTCCGTGATACTTTTATAAATCTAAAACATTCTGAAAAACATACTTAGAATGTGCACAAGAAAACAGAAATGCAGAAATTGAGCTAAAATTGATAGAAAAGTAATATCTGCAAAAGACGCACTTCAGCTTTATTAAAGAGTTTCCTCATAAATCTCTCACTTTTTTTGTGATTAATTTCCTGTCACATCTGTACTATTAACTGTGTCACCAGAATTCCATACAAACTTTGTCAGATTTAACGCCACACAAACAGCTGGAATCAGAGAGACATTTTGTCTCTTTGCAGAGGTGAAAGTTCAGCTGGTGAACACACAGCTATTAAAATCCAAGAGTGAGGCAGACAGCATTTACGTGCGACATCGCACACTTTCTCTGCCAAATCACCTCATGAAAAACAAGCATTCACACGCATATTATCATGGTAACATGACTGACAGAAGCTATTAATCACTGTCACTGACTGAGGCAAAATCCATATTTTCATGAGGGCATTTACCAAGGTCTCACTCTCTGTGTATGAAAAGCTAATGTCATCTTTCTGTAACAGAAGCTTGGTGCTCAACGCTGTTGCTAAAAGGGACAGTCCCCCAAATGTCTCATCATTTTTTCAGTTTCCTTAAACACCTGTGATTGTCTTTAAAATGTTGAAAAATACGCTAAGCACTGTTTTTTCTCATATAATGAGAAAGATGAGGATGTCAAGCAATAACATTATGGCTAGCATCTCTTGGGTTCCACTGAACGAAGCAAGCCAAATCAAAACGAGGGTGAGATAATCACAGAATATTAATTCTGTCTGAGTTATCCCTTTAATAACCGGCAAAAAGTAAAACTAGGTGTTGGAATCCTAGAAAAGTCAGAGCTGCTCGTAATCGAGCTTAAAATAACCATTTCCTCATCGCCTCATGAAATACATCAGACTGCCTGAGGCTTCAATATAAATGCACTCAATAAGATAAACTGGGAAAGACTGAGTGTGTTTGGAGTATTGAGAGTGTCTGTGTTTATTCTCTTGGTTGGTGGGGTCAGGTTTCTTGTTTTCTGTATAAAAGCATGGAACCAATCTTGTACTGAAGGACAACAGAGGCCAAGGCAGCCAATAGCAGACGTGAGTCAACAGCAGAAGATCACGAAGCGACCGCAGGGCTGTTTAAGACAATCCCCGGAGTAATTAACACACTCAGACACGTTCTCTTCCTTTTCGTTGCCTCTCTCGCTGAGAAACTATTTATCCAATTAAATATCTCCCTCATCTCTTGACCCCGCCCTCCTTCTCTGTCCCTACTCCATGCCTGATCCTTCACCACTTACTTTTACTTGCCACCTCTCTCTGCCCTCCACCGCCTCTTCGTTTCTCTCTGGTCCTTTTCCCCTGGTTTCAGCTGCAGAAAGAACACTACACTGAAAGAACATGAGAGAGAAAGAGAGAGAGCGAGAGAGGCATTATTATAATGAAAAGGACATAGAAGTCCACACAAAGACCTCAATCTGAGTGCATTCCAATTCGGTACAAGGCTACGAGTCAATTAGACCTCAGCGTAGCCAATTCTGCAACTCAATTTAGTTATTTAAATGCTTAATTTGCAAAGAACCCAGTGAGTGAATAGAAAATCCACAATTTGGTCAAGAATTGACCCTAAGTTCTTACTTTCAAGACCCTGTGAAATTAAAACATTAGTTTTGGACTTGGACTTAGTCCAAGTCTATTAACTTTAAGTTCATATATATGGTCATGTACTACTAAATGATGAAAAAAATTAGGAAATACAGTGATATGATCACACATATAATATACATTTTAATTCATAACCATTCACTTCTTAGATAATGAAACTAATATTCTAATGACTCATCTCGCACCGCACAGATTTTTGTCCAATCAAATGCTCTCTCGAATAAGAATGGCCCCACCCCTAATACCACATAGTGCAACAAAAACTCCAGTTACCACAGGACTGCACTGTTCGGTGTATTTTGTGTATATGTGGAATAAATCACAGAGACACAAAACTTTGATTGGTCATGGCCCATGGCCCCAAAAGGAACAACAGAGATGTTGGCACCATTAGATGCCATTAGACAAAGGCTATGGCTTCTATTGAGTTTAATAAAGTATACAGTGACTATATCAATTAGGAATTAGGTGTGTACCAAAGCGATGGTACTTTGGTCGATACTAAAAGGAAAATAAACTGTACCGTCTTTCCACGTTATCGGCAGTAGAAACTCAATTTGGTACCCAAGTGCCATCACAACAGTCAAGCCAGAGGTTACAAAAATATCAACTATCATTAAATTTACAGTAATCTGCAGAAGAACAGAAAAACAAGTTGCTGTTATTTTTCTGCTTAAACCACGTGGGAAGAGTT